>MIQA02001664.1:0-10092 GCA_001887855.2 Sclerospora graminicola | reverse complement strand
CTTGAGATCTGCTCTTCAGCACTTGTCCACTTCGTATTCCGTCCGGCTAAACCGAGAACTTTACTTGCCTTTGCATCTGAACGCTGATCAAGGGCTGATCAGCCCTGATCACGATCGGCATAGTGATCAAGCGAGTGATCAGGTGGTGATCAGGCCGATCAGCCCTTGATCCCCTCGGGAACGCTCTGGGTCATCATCATCAAGACTCAATTCATCTTCTAGGTCATACTTCCGACCTTTATACCCCGTCAGGACAACCATAGAACACCGATCTCGACTGATCAGGCCTGATCAGACCTTACCACGTCATCTTCGGACAAACCTTAGGTTATTATCACTCACACAACCTGTCACTCCACATGCCCGACTTCATTCCACATTTAATCTTCATTGCTCGGGCATAACAGGGTGATCAGGCCGTAACTTCGTGTCATGATCAACTTCAACCATTATACCATTCATAGATCGGCTAGGACGCCTGCCTTTGACACGTCATGTCAACACTTACTCTTCTCATATTACATCCACGGGAACTCCACTTAGTAACCGTAATAACGATCGTGATCGTGATCTCCATCATTCTATCAGTGTCTGGGACTGGGCTTAACGACAGTACTTGGCTGATTTCTCCACATCGTGAATATCCGTTGTCCGCCACCTTTTCCTTTTACTGTGATCAGCCTTTTCCCACCCATCAACCGTCATATGTTGTTGGGTGTTCTATCGTCACCAATCAACGGCCATGTGTGGTCCACTTGAGCCCCAATATTTTCCGATCGCTTTACCACAAGAGCGTACACGTGTGCTCGCGTCGAAACAATTTCTTAGAAAAAACCGAGACCTGAAATCTGACCGACCCACCCACTGGTACAGTTACTGGATCGTCAAAGGTCCAACGACGTGGCGGATTGTGATCAATCGCCTCCACCGGAACATCAAATATGTAGAGGTAGGATGGTTCCCATTCTAGCTCAATGTATATATCTCCGTTTGGGTAATCGAGGACACCAGCGATTCTCTTTAAAAATAACTGGTGTCCCTCATCCAGCAATACCAGCACAGAAAAACATGATCGAGGATTGGCCGTGTAGCTAGGGTCATTGCGGGGCAAAGCCCAAGCTCGTGCAAAATCACCTGCTGGCAGAACTTGTCGACCAACTTGTGATGGCTGAATGCATGGTACTACACGTTGCGCTGGTGGTGGCGTAGTCGGTTGGACTCCGGATGGTGCTGTATCTTGTGCAACAAATATTGGGGTAATAATATCTTGTACAAAACTTGGTATGGCGTCATAGTTCGAAGCGGGTGTTGCTTTGCCTCCAGAAGTGTCGATAAAACAATTCATGGGCGCCAAGTGCTGAGCAGGAACAATTGGATAAATAACACGAGATAGGTTAGCTAATCCAGCTAACCTATCATGATGGACTTGGAGGAGGCAGTTTAGTCCCTGGCGGTCAACTTGGCGTCTTGGTGATTCCTTCAAGAGCCTGATAATCCAGTCGCTAAGGACTGGCAAAAAAGAGGCGTCATTTGCGAGGACACCTTCCAGCTGTATACCAGCCCCCTTGACTGCTGCCTTCATTGCGCGCACACTGGCCTCGCAAATTCGCTTTCCAGCGTCCTTCGCAGCTGCTTTACAGAGAATGCGAAATGCATGTCCACCGCCTCTGGTGTGTGTCCTTTTCGTCATATTCGAGTATGCTGTCACTTCAACTCCGAATATGGTGGCACTTCAACTTCAATATAAAACTAAAATACGCACCTTTAATTGGTTGATATATAATAAGGTCTGCTGGCTAATATAATTGGTACACAGGCGATAAGAGCGAATTTTATTGGCTGGAAACAAAGGCAAGATCTAAGGACGTAGTCAGCACAGTTTTACTTGGATAAAATTAGAGGGCGTATACATAGACATTAGATTGACCCGGTATTGAGTTTCGTAGTAACTCGCACATTTAGTTTTGCATTTATCGTACGCTTGACACTAGATGGATGTTTGATAGCTCGCACATACTAAGAGATTTTCTTGGACTGGACCAGCTGAAAGCGTCAAACGCTTGTGTCTGGCTGGTTAGCAAGCATGGATCAATTGGTTTTGTTGCGTGGCTTAAAATTTCTTGGAGAGTATAATGCGGCTTATGTAACAAATGCTACAGCCTTCGAGGTTTATAATGGTACAGTTAATAATTACTCTACAGATAATATTTACATGCATCACTGTATCTTATCTCTTTCGTTTGCACACAGTAACATTTCATGTTAAATGTCATAATGTGACTTTTAGTATCATTCAGGTGCGTTAGTAGTCAATACGTTAATAGTCAGTTACGGCGATATTCAATTGTAATTGGTCTATGTTTTAGCCGTTGATATGACATTTGTCATATCGAGCTGGTCGGAAGTAATGGTTTACTTCGTTTGTATGGGTAGCATTTAAGCTCCTAAAGTGCAACAAGCTGGCTCATAAATTAATTACAATAGCTCGCTAGGGCTTAAATGATAAAGTGAACAACGACTCATATAATACTCTAAAGATAATGCTTACATGTATTACTACATCTTGTCTTTTTCGTTTGCCATTTGTGACGTTTCACGTTGGATGTCGATATGCGGCTTTAAGTAACAATCAGGGGCGTTAGTAGTCAGACTGGTATTGGTGACGTTAATAGTCTGCAACGGTGGTTTTTAACGGTCATTAATCCCTAATTTAACAGTTGGTATTCTATCTGCTGCCCAAAGTATCTGCTATTGGCTGTAATGGTGATATGAAACGCCTGTAGTAAAGGACACTACAGCAATAGCGCCATTTCCGCTGCAGCGTTACACGTATCTCTTTAGCGTCGAAAAAACTATGAATGACTACGACACGGACGATTCCAACAGTGGTAGTCGCTACTTTCTGATGGAGTGCGTGACGGATCTCATATGCTCCGACAGATGCGGGAATTGCCTACTAGGTAAAGCCGCCGCATTGAAATGTTTGTTGCTTATGTGTCCGCCATGAGCCGTGCGGAAAAGTGCGTAAGCATTTTCACCTCCCTTAGCATTCTCTACTTCGCCAAGGAATCTCAACCACGTCGTATCCGGTCAAGAGGTGAACGCTCGCGTTTCCACTACTATCTGCCATTCGTAGGTCACGTGTGCAAGTCTGCAATCTTGAGCGGTTATCAAGTTTTGGCATCAACTATCGCTCGTTATCGCCGCGCCATTCGAGAGGGCTGTGTACAAGAAGTATACGAAGATTATTTGTAGAGAAATTATCTCATCTCATTTTCATGCATGGTAATGAAGGAACAAACAACTATATTAGCGGAAACAAGAATATATTTGTTGTATGCCTTTGGTTTTAAGAAACAGCAGACTTAGAAGATTGATAACGAATGGCCTTTTTGTACAGGGCGACCACCATGAGATTCGTTTTCGTTTTGCTTGGACTTGCTCGACAACGCCGACGCCGCTGGCTCACGAATCTCTCATCCATTTCATTTTTGGGGTTTAGAGGCGCTTCAACAATATCTAATGCTTCGGCGGCATGGATACAACAACCGAACGTGAACCACCAAGCGCATGGGCACGACCGTGTGTTGATGTCCACGCACCATCCATCGACTCGTTGATTGTGTACCTCCATGTAAAATGACGGCGTGCGGGCTTCATCGCTTCGAAAAAGCGGATGCGTGCTGCTGCTGATTCCGTGCTACTTAATGAGAACATAAGCGTTGTTGTCGATCATGAAACTGAGACTTACTCTCTGTATGCGCGTGTGGCTTTACTGTCCCGCTTTGCGCAGGTACTTGAGCCGTCTTAAAACGTCAGCGGTCACAACACTATCTGTGGTAACCTTGCTGGGGCTGACACCCTTCATCTTGCATAACTGCTGCATTTTCATCATAAGCATGTTGAGCGGGAGAAGATACCGGAGTGTGTAGTCGCGTTTGAAGGCTCGATTAAACTGCTCAAGTGGGTTGTTCGTTTTGGCCTGGTCGATGGCACTCTGGTAGCACTGCCAGCGGTTGAATCGATAATCGAGCCATTCGCACTTGAAATACTCAGCAAAAACCTTCAAGCTCGAATGAAGTGACCACTCCTTCAGTGCTCTAGTGATGATCTTCTCAGCATCCTGCGAGTCACGGGCGTAGTGAATGCGATATACATGCTGGAATACAAGGCTCCGGTCCACGGCATCCAACTGCTTCATTATTTTTTTTACATTCATCACCACGTGGAAAAAACACATCAGGTACGTCGCATTTGGGCGTCGTAAGACTACGCTTTCAGTGAAACCGTTAAACCGAGCATGATCCGCGTCACCCATTACATATCGTACCGTCAGCCGCTTTCCAGCAACTGCTTGATACATGAGGAAGAGGCTGGTAAAAATCAAGGCATATTGAGTATGCTGCAGATGAGAGGTAAGGAATACGGCAGCGACGTGCATGGAACGGCTTTCGTCAGATATTCCACAGACTACCATAGGGTAGCACGACTGACTGACCTTGTACGTTGCGTCGATGTGAAGCGGGAAGTCAGATGCTCGATAGAGTGGTCGAATCAGTCGTTTCGTCGTTACGCCGACCAAGAATGGTTTCTCTTCCGAGCCCTTTCCAATATCGGGGACACTATATTCGTCGACGGGACACCCAAAAGCGAATGGGCTCGTTTCATCCATGTCTTCCCTGTACCATATACCACAAATCATCTCGCGCATCTGACTCACGAGATCCGTTGCCATCATGGTTACCAACCTGTGGTAATAGGACGTACGCTGGACTTGGGCAAGACTAGGAGCCGTTTCCTCCGTCAGATTATATACGTTTATCGTGTCGCTAAGGATAGCGACGGGACGAGCTCCATTTGCCGCAAGTGTGGTCGAGCCGATTTCCAAATCCATGACCGAAGTCTTGGGTGGAATCCGGATACCCACTGGCCCGGACGACAACTATCGGAGGGGGTACTCCGTCGATCCTGATCAGCATCAGAATCAGATGAATCACCATTGTGGTGACTGATCTGATCCTCCCGGTCATCTGGCCGGTCGTCATGCGCGTCAGGATCTATGTTCAACTTCATCTCACCTTGTGTACCCGTTGATCGGGGGTGGTTACACTCACTCAGGTGGACTCGGTGACGAAAACGATGATCTTGATCAGGTCGGAGGGGATGACCTTCTCGAGACGGGGGGGTGTCCTCGGGTGGAATCTTCACCGGAGAACGGGTTGGGGTCGATACTTAATCAGTATCTAGGCACTGATCGGGAAATTTCGTCCGATCAGGCCAGCCAATGAGAGAGAGATAATACGAAACCAAGAAAACGCGATCAAGCCACGATCTTCAACAGTAATCCACAACGTTATCTCCACAAAACCTTTTCCAATATTATTGACGTGTTCCAAACACGTGTGCGTTGAGGGTGAGGTTCGATCACCTAAAACAAACCCGTTGGGGGTCTTCCGGTAAGCCAAAATGCGTCTAAGCGCGTCTTAACCGGGAAATAGTTGAGCAAGAGGGGACTAGTCAACCCTGTGCTCCCAATGACCGCAACACGTGGCGGAGCGACTCTTTGCTTAGGGGGAAAAATCAAAACCTGTTATTATATATGCAATGTCCTATACCTAGTGTACCATACACCAACTCATGCCTGATTTATACTTCGAACCTATTCACTTCGTCGCACGGTTGCATAGCACCACCTTGCCCATCCTAGCTGCACCTTCAAGCTGATCTGTACCACTTCTGCCCTGATCACGACCAGACTTCTATAACGATCTTCAACCATCCCGATCTTCGATAAACAACTTGGAAACCACTTGAGATCTGCCCTTCTGACACTTGTTCACTTCATATCCAGCCCGACTTAATTGAGAACTTCACCTGCCTTCGCGTCTGGACGCCGGTTTGAGGCTGATCAGCCCCGATCACGATCGGCATAGCGATCAGCCGAGTGATCAGGCAGTGATCAGGGCGATCAGCCCTTGATCACCTCGGAAACTCTCTGGGTCACCATCACAACGACTTTATTCACCTGCTCAACCATACTTCCGACCTTCATATCCTGTCGGGGCAACCATATCACACCGATCTCAGCTGATCGGGCCTAATCGGGCCTTGTCACGTCATCCTCGGACAAATCCATCGGTCATCATCACTCACATAACTCGCCATTCCACATGCCCCATTTCATTCCACATCTGATCTTCATATCTTGGGCATAATCAGTTGGCTCGGCCGATCGGGCCGAAACTTCGTGTCATAATCGACTTCAACAACTGCACTGTTCATAGATCGGCTAGATGGCTGTCCCTGATGCGTCATGTCACCAGTTGCTGTATTTCCAACTCGTTATAAAACATCCACGGGAACTCCACTTAGTAATTGTGATCACGATCATGATCGTGATCTCCACCGTTCCATCAGTGTCTGGGACTGGGCGTAGTGACAGTACTTGGCTGATTTCTTCACATCGCGAATACCCGTTGTCCACCACCTTTTCATCGTAAATGCGATCGGCCTTTCCCACCCATCAACCGTCTTATGTTGATGGGTGTTCCATCGTCACCAGTCAACGGCCATGTGTGGTCCACTTCATTCTCAACATTTTCTGATCGCTTTACCGCAGTCCCTTCATGTAACACCCGCATCAGAGTAATAAAGCGCTCGGAGAAGTCACGTCACCAATAAATAGTCACGATCTACCGTGTCGTAGGCCCTTCGCGAAATCTAACAATAGTACCCCACTGCTGTTTTCCACAGACTGTGGCTTCGCCTCACTCTTTTGTCGTAAATTCTCTATCATAATAACCACTGCCCTATCCATTCTGCGGCCATGAACAAAGCTTGTTGAGAATCGCCAATTAACCTACCGAAAAGCCTTTGAAGTTTGAAAGCAATGATCTTTGCGAACACTCACCTTTTTGTTTGTTATACCTTCATTCGCAGTAGTGAGAAGAAACTGTTCAAGATTCGTCAAATTCCATATAACGACTGTTCGAGTTGTCTTTCTTTACGTCTTCGTCGTTGAGCTACTCTTTTCTAACCGTTATTATAGCTAGAATCCACACGTCGCGTAGGGTATCCCACGTAGAAGCTGCAATCCTCCCTTGGCTGGTCAGATTTTCCACTTCAGCGCGAATTTCCGCCGCAGCCCGTTGTTTTGCTTGTCCCCCCTAATATGGTATTGAATTCGAATTTTAGCAGTCCGCTGTTTTTTCTGGGCGAAAGGGGGCAGCGTAGATGAAGCTCCACTTGCTCGTGATCAGAGGGCACGCACGGTCTGCTTGTAGTAACACTGTGGACCCACTTATAATGTTCTTTATGAATGTAGAATCTGTCTATCCTGCTAGCCGAATCTCCACGCCAAAATGTGTAGTCAGTGTACTCTGCTATCTCGTCAGTAGTCCACGCCGAAAATTGCACAAGTGCTACATCCTGCCAATCAAAATTCGTTACCAAACGAGATAGTTCTTGACATTCTGATTTCCTTCCTCTGGATAATCCGATCGAGCATAGGTTTTTCTACGCAATTAAATCTCCTCCAATAAGAACATTTGATGTTTGCTCGATATTCCATGCTGTTAGACCACGAAAAAAATGGTACGGTTGGTATCAGTGTCTGAGGATGCATAAATATTCACCAGTCTCCACTGTCCTATGTCAATCGCAATTATCCGAGGTGTCCATAAATGCTGGTGCCACGGGATACTTTCATGCCTGAATTGGGAAAAATTAATATACCTACTCCTCCCGCTTTCATCCGGGACACGCTCCATTAGGACAACCGTTTTTCCTTGTCTTGATATCTCCACATGCTTTCCCACAAAATTGTTAGCTCCAAGTTTCTTCATGTCCCGTTATGTGTGTTTATTGCAGAAGAATACAAATAGGTATGTTAGCAACAGGAATGCTCCGCCATGCTTGAAACCATCGCTGTCTGGTACCTGAGGTGAAAACTCGTACATTTTGAGTTAGTAATCGTATGTCAGGCGACTTAATATTTAAGGAACCGTGTGAGGGCGCAGCCTCGTGCACTCCTACTGTCGCCACTGTTGCTGCCCATATGCGTCCATTGTACTGTCAGATATCCGGATACCGGATGAGCGACCAAGTTGCTGAAAGGTTACTATGAATACATTGGGATGCAGGGCATCCAGACGCAGGGCGTCTACCGCAGGGCGGTTACATACATGATGGGTTGCAGGGCAACCAGACGCAGGGCGTCTACCGCAGGGCGGTTACATACAGGATGGGTTGCAGGGCAACCAGAGATGTCGGTCTTCACCTTGCGACCACTTTCTTCTTGTTTCCGAAATGGGACAATGTCGAATGGGGTAGATCCAGTTATGTTTTCTTTTTCCCTTGCGGGTTGTTCTCTGGGTTCGGGTCTGACCCGCGGTTCTGACCAATCAGCATCACCGGTTATTGGGCTCATAACATGTTGGGTTTTGCCACTCGTTGTATCCATGTCACTTTAGTGACTTCAATGTGTAAGTACTTAATAGTACTTAAGTAGTAATAGTAATACTAATAGTACTATTAATGTAAAGCAGAATTAACTGCTATGACTATGCACTTCTACAGTTTTTCTGTAGGACAGTGAAAGGGTTAACCCCGTTACGGTCGGTGCCTGAATGGCCCCGGGGACTCCAGGTGAGGTGTGTAGCGCCCTGCGCTCCACCTGTGAAAATGTCAACTGACACCTCACCTTGCACGCCCTACTTTATATTAGTTAAACATGAATATTATATGCATAAACAAATATCTAGATATATGTTGAAGTTGATGTTGCCTTTCACTTCATAACCGCCCTGCGGTAGACGCCCTGCGTCTGGGTGCTCTGCATCCCAATGTATATGTAACTGCCCTGCGGTAGACGCCCTGCGTCTGGATGCCCTGCATCTACATACGCCAAGTATCAAGCAACAACGCATACAACTGAAGACGAAGAACAAATGGTAACCAAGGATACGAGCCGTGGTAGTCGCGTACCAGAATTGACGGAAGCCGATGATTGCGCTATCTGGAAGCTGAAAATAAGGGCGAAGTTTGCCGCGCAAGGGATGTTAGCGCTTGTGGAAGGCCGCGGAAGATTCGAAGATATGAGGAACAGTAATGCTGAGCGATGCTGGGACATACGCAACTAGAAGGCGCATTTGTTTCTCGTGGACTCACTAAGCGCGAATCTCGCACTAAGGCTGAACAACGCGATCAAGACAGGACAGGCGCATTTGCTGTACAATGCGATACAAGCCGAAAAAGATGGGATGCCGCCGCGAAACAAGCTTCGCGTTCTACAAGAGATGCTGAGTACGGAGTTGCGGAACAAGCAACGTATGGAAGACTACATTAACGACATGGTGAAGGTTGCCGTGGAACTAGAGAAAGCTGGTGGCCCGATAATGAAAAGTTTGGCGAGATACTACTTACAAGAGCAGCGAGTGTGTATCCTGAATTGGATGCGCTATCATGACGCCCCGATTACGAGACGAAACCGTCTGTAACGCAGGCAACCAGTTCAAACGCAATACGTTGCACTGCTCTGTCGTCGTCATCGTACGACAGGTACGTCAAGCGTACTAATCAGATGAGGAAACTCGTCTGCTGATTGTTTACTATAGTAATCAATCTGATCGGAAGCGCGAGGAACTTCCAGAGTTCCTTCGCGCTTGCGTGCATCGTTATCGATTGCACGATGGTCTGTTGCTTTATAGCACAGACCAAGATGTTGTTAGTCGCATCGTCGTTCCAAACGACGATGATCTCAAATAGCAAATATTGTTTGAGTACCATTATGCGCCGATTTCGGGGCATCAAGGTCGAGAGAAGACGTATGCTTCTCTCGCACGCAATTTCTACTGGCGTAATCAGTATAAATGGGTACGCAAGTATGTACGCTTGCGAGATATGCCAGCGCGTCAAGCCTGCGCACTCTGCGCAGGCTCCCCTCCAATCTCTGCCGGTTCCGACAGAGTGTTGGAAGTCCATTTCCATGGACTTTATCTTTGGTCTTCCGGCTGATCACAGTCGGAAGACAGGTATTGTGGTCTTTGTAGACCGCTTCAGCAAGATGGTTCATCTTGCTGCAGTGTCAACGAA
>MIQA02001663.1:0-29796 GCA_001887855.2 Sclerospora graminicola | reverse complement strand
GAGCCGATTTCCCAAATCCATGACCGAAGTCGTGGGTGGAATCCGGATACCCACTGGCCCGGACGACCAACTATCGGAGGGGGTACTCCGTCGATCCTGATCAGCATCGGAATCAGATGAATCACGATTGTGGTGACTGATCTGATCCTCCCGGTCATCTGGCCGGTCTTCATGCTCGTCAGGATCTATGTTTAACTTCATCTCACCTTGTGTACCCGTTGATCGGGGCTGATTACACTCACTTAGGTGGACTCGGTGACGAAAAGGATGATCTTATCAGGTCGGAGGGTATGACCTTCTCGAGACGGGGTGTCCTCGGGTGGAAATCTTCACCGGAGAACGGGTTGGGGTCGATACTTAATCAGTATCTAGGCACTGATCGGGAAAGTTCGTCTGATCAGGCCAGCCAATGAGAGAGAGATATAACGAAACCAAGAAAACGCGATCAAACCACGATCTTCCACAGTAATCCACAAACGTTATCTCCACAAAACCTTTACCAATATTATTAACGTGTTCCAAACACGTGCGCGTTGAGGGTGAGGTTCGATCACCTAAAACAAACCCGTCGGGGTCTTCCGGTAAGCCAAAATGCGTCTAAGCGCGTCTTAACCGGGAAATTAGATGAGCAAGAGGGGACTAATCAACCCTGTGCTCCCAATGACTGCACACGTGGCAGAGCGACTCTTTGCTTTAGGGGAAAAATCTAAACCTGTTATTATATATGCAAAGTCCTATACCTGTGTACCATACCTCAACTCATGCCTGACCTTTACTTCGAACCTATTTACTTCGTCGCACGGTTGCGTAACACTCTCTTGCCCATCCTGGCTGCACCTTCAAGCTGACACGTACCGATTCTGCCCCGATCATGACCCGACTCTTCAGAAGATCTTCAACCCATCCTGATCTTCAACAAACGACCCTGAAACCACTTGAGACCTGCTCTTCAGCACTTGTTCACTTCATATATAGTCCGACCAAACCAAGAACTCACTTGCCCTTGCTTATCAACGCTGATCAAAAGGTGATCGCCCTGATCACGATCGCCATAGTGATCGACCAGGTGATCAGGCCTGATCAGCCCTTGATCACCTCGGGAACGTCCTGGGTCATCATCATTACGACTCCATTCATCTTCCAAACCATACTTCCGATCTTAATACACCATCAGGACAACCATACCGCACTGATCTCGGCTGATCAGGCCTTGCCACATCATCTTCGGACCAACCAACGGTTCACATCACATGTATAACCTGTTAATCCACCTGCCCGATCTTCATTCATCATTTGATCTTCTTCCTCCGGGCGTGACAAGCTGATCAGGCTGCGACCTTGTATCATAACCGGCTTCCACCAATATACCGTTCGGAGATCGGCTGGTCACCTGCTCTTGGTATGCCATGTCAACAATCACCATTTCTTATTATATCCACGAGAACTCCACTTAGTGGCTGTGACAACGATCGTGATCGTGATCTTCAACATTCCGCCAGTGTCTGGGACCGGGCTTAACGACCATACTTGGCTGATTCTTCCACATCGTAAATATCCGTTGGCCACCACCTTTTCTTCTTACTCGTGATCAACCTTTTCCCACCCATCAACCGTCATATGTTGATGGGTGTTCTATCGTCACCAATCATCGGCCATGTGTGGTCCACTTCAGTCCCAATATTTCCCGATCGCTTCACCACACACTATACTCCAGGCATCGTGATCTACTCTACTCCAACGACCGCGTCGTTCGCTGCCGGGTTGATAGCAGCTATCGCGTAATAAATCTAGAAGGGGCACCGCTGAGAAGCTGTTGGGCGTTTATCGACGACACGAGGCAGTATGTATCGCATACCAAGCCCCAGTCAGGATTCAAGTTCCCCTAATGAAAACTTGTCTGCTAGTTCATTTTTTTTCGGCTTTTGGTGGTGTTCTCAAACGTGTGTGCGAGCTGTAGTTTCTGTCTTAGTACGACTCCTCCAGATGATCAACTTTAGATTCCTTAGGTGTGTCTATGTGAAAGTTCTCTAGTGTGTATACCCAACAGTAGAGAACTTTCGCAACTTGTGTGTTTCAATTCAACTTAAAGCGCGCTTACACTTTCAAGCCCGCTTAACCTCCTTTGTGTGGCTGTTCTATCACTTGAGCAGAATAATTGGTCAGCACAACGCATTTAGTTTTAGATCCTCAGTCAAGTTTCCCCTCGTCCCAAGGTACGATTCGTTCTTCACTTGCTCGACTTGACGCAATAGATCTTCAATATGCCAATGCGACAATGAGTGATGCTTTAGATGCAATGAAAGTTGCAACTAACGAGTGTCAAAAAGTCTACTTAAAGATCTAAAAACGTATCAATGAACTTCATGGTGGCATCGACTAACTCTGATATTTTTTTGTTTATCTTTAGGTCCATTTCGCACCACTACTTTTTCAACAATGGCTGAAGAAGAGCATGATTTCACATTCCACTCGACTGATGCCGGTGCTTCGGAGACTTATCCTTGTGAGGCTGGACAGATTCGCAAGGGTGGCTTCATTATGATCAAAGGCCACCCGTGCAAGGTGGTGAATGTATCGACGTCCAAGACGGGCAAGCACGGCCACGCTAAGTGCAACTTTACGGCGTTGGACATCTTCACGAACAAGAAGTACGAAGATATTGTGCCGTCCACGCACACGACAGCTGTGCCTTTTGTGTCCCGTGCGGAATACACGCTTCTTGACATCACGGATGACGACTTTTGCTCGCTTATGGACGATTCGGGCGACACGCGTGAAGACATTAAGCTCCCTACCTTCCCTGAAACGTTTGCTGATGAGATTCGCGCTGACTTTGACGCTGGCAAGCAGCTTGTGTTAACGGTCCTGAAGGCGTGTGGCACGGAGCAGATCATTGCCAAGAAGGAAGACCTTTCTTAAGCATCTGCGGTAGCAAAATTCATCTTACCTGTAGCCATCCGGTTGGGAAAACGCACTGAAGTGGTGTAGTTAACTTCAGCAGCAAGTCGCGTTTGCCTATCTCTATATTTTTGGAAGAAAGAGGGCGCCAATAGAGACGCCCACCCGGTTGCGTCTGTACCTGGTGTCCTGTCGGAAAAGAAGCTGCTGGATGCAAACTAAGTGCTAAAGTAGTTGAATATTTTCGCTTTTTTAGTTGTGAAAGACTTTATTTTGGACCCCGATTAATCAAATTTACATCGTTTTTAGGAGAACAGGAGAGCAGAATCACAAGCACTAGCGAGACTAAAAGGTGGGCAAACTCATAGAGCATCTGCAATTTAAAAAGTGAAATAATCATGACCAAAAAAAGCACAAGTTAGTTACAATCATTCCATTAAACTGCAGTTGAAAGTACTTACCTTTGGGGCAAAGACGCTCCAGATGAACAAATGAAAGCGCATGAGGTATACCACGATCCTTTTCAGACATAGCGTTTTACGATTAGCAACGGGTAAGTCAAGTGTATCATCCATCAAGCACCGAGCACGTACGTGTACATGGCAAATCGAGCTGTCTGGTACACGAAGAGTACCAGACACCCCGTCGACGTTGTGTTTCCTGAACGATAGATCGACGAGTCCGTTGAGGTTCTGACCTGCGCTGTCAATCGTAACCACTGCGCAAGGTTTACAAAGCACACTAGTGGACCGGAAAAGACACTTGCAAACGTCAATACGCCAACCAGACTCTGGGAATACGACGACAAGCCATGATATGACTGACTAATGTCGATTGTGGTCACAAGATGCGAATTCCCCAGTGCAAAAAAGGCTGTTTGCGATAGCCACAACGCGATTGCAGCGACAAGGACTCCATCTTGTCGAATGAAAGCGCCCTCTTTGCAACAAAGGAGCTTTGTCACTAATTCCATTTGAATACTTACCAAGCAGAGCGTTGGAAAGTTGACGTCACGTTGAAGC
The DNA here is from genome assembly GCA_001887855.2 of Sclerospora graminicola. Taxonomy (NCBI): domain Eukaryota; phylum Oomycota; class Peronosporomycetes; order Peronosporales; family Peronosporaceae; genus Sclerospora; species Sclerospora graminicola. The sequence continues at coordinate 25,876 of MIQA02001663.1, read as the reverse complement.
AAGGTGACCAAAAGCCAGACCATCATTTCAACGAGCAAAAGACGCAACGTGCTTCCAGCTAGCGCTGCAAGCATCGCGACCAATAAAATGCAGGTATACACCACACGCGCACACGCATCGGCATCCCATGTTTCCAACCACAACTTTAATCCAGTTTCGTGGACAACTGAAAGGTCCTTAACTCGAAGGCATGCCAGCATGCCAATGAGAAAGAATAGTCCACTCCAAGCACCTATCGAGGTTTCCAACAAGGATCTCGGGTGCATAGCTCTTCTTCTGCAATGTCGTACCACTTTTTGCAGCACAAATCCAGACAAAAAGAGCACGCAGATCCTTAACGGGAATATACTAGATGGTAAGATGGGCGCAGTGGACAAGATGGACACGGAATCGTCTTCAGCAAACTCATTTCCAAGTACATTTGGATCCACTTGGAGGCCATTGAGTCGTCCAAAGTTGATCACTTGATTGCGTGCACGTAAAGCTCGAGTAACAACCAGCAACAGACTGACAATGACAAGTCCACTGTTTAATCGGACTCTCGTGTCCCAAGCGCGCTTCACATACTCTAGTCGTACAAATTCCATCCCTAAGACAACAAGAAACGAGGTGGTCATGAAAAATACCGTCGCATGCTCATTTTCAATCCACGAGCTCGATGCCAAACTTGCAATCTGCAACATGCCGCCCACGCTTACAACAGTACGTAGACGACACGTTGTATCGTGGTGCACGTTCATTTCTACACTCTCTTTACGACTCGTGGCTGCAGCGATACTGCTGAAAAAGAGAAGGACGAGGCCAGACAATATCGCAGTGCCATTGTACTCGGACCCATCACTCTGTCCGACCTTTGCTTGCAGCATTTCACACGCGTCAAGTACTGCCGTCACTGTCGGGTGGCTCGTATCAACCCTTTGGTCATCTGCATCACGATACTTATGAAGGTTACGCATCAATGCTTCATATTGTCGGTCAAAACTTACCAACGTCGAAGCATGAACTTTCATCTTGGCAAGAGCGTAGAGCTGACGAAAGTTGTCGGCTAGTGCACGCAAATAGTTTGATCGGCGACGTATCGTCGAGCCAGGCGAAGCAAGGAGGACATCACTGAGCAGCAGACCCGTACTATAGAATGGAAGGGGTAGTCCGAAAAGTGAAGAAATTGTTGGCACGAGATCCACTTGACTGCGGGTTTGCTTGAATAAATGGGACGATGAAGCCTTCATCGGTTCCCCATCTCCACGCATAAACAGTAGCAACGCAGAGGACTCGTCCACGGTTGCCCCCCCATGGTTCCCACTCTCCGACATGCCATGATCACTGCACAATAAGAGTAGCGAGGGTCGTGCCGAATGATTCTTGGCCATTCTCATTGCATCTTGTTCCCGGACCGAGTCCACCACAAGGTGCACGACCTGATCCATTTCCTGCAGTTTCGCTTGCATTAACGACGACCGTGGACCGCGCAAGTGGCCAACGTGATCCAATCCTAAATAATGCAGCACCAATGCATCCCAATCGCGACTTTTGTCCTTCAGCATCTTTGGATCCAGCTCGTCGCTCAAATGTCGCGTCACATTGACATCTACCTCTACTGTATCTCTTGTATAAAAGCCAGAGGTCCCGTCCGATCGCGTAAACGTATTTGGAAAGAGCTTTAGCCACGTATCATCGCCATAAAACACAAGCCGCTTTCCCCTCGCTGCCAACAACGAGACAAGGTTGACCTCGTCATCCAATGCGGCCGAATTAAAGTTCTTTAAAATATCAATAAATGCCGGAGCTTTGCCCGTTACAAGAGCTTTGAGCCGTGGCATCGTCACAGTCGGTACGCTCGCATGAGCGACATAGCCAAGTGCTTGGCCCGACGTCACCAGGCCACTCGTAAACGGCATATGGACATTCAGTTCGTCCTTTGCTTGATATTTATCACGCTCTTTAGTGCCATACATCGAAGCACTACCTAGTACCATATCAGCACGCAGAGCATCGATTAAGACGATGACCAGACGATCATACACGGCTTCACCCTTCTCCAGAGCGTCAACCTTTGCGTTCTGGTCATCCCAATTGGAAGATGAAGTAGATGGTGAGTGAAAAAAGACCTCATCCAGACGCAACAAGCCACTAGAGCATAGATACGCCCCTAGACCAGCACAGAAGCACAGCAGCCGCAACAATGATACTGGCGGCATTTGAGTATTTTCATCAGATCTGAGGCAAAAAAATATAAAGTGGTAGACACAATTTCGTAATATAAATATTGCTTTAAAGGCTCAAAACGAAAAAAACTTCTTGAAAAGGTGACTTTAGAAAATATTCCAAAAGGTGAATCAAATCCGAATGCTTTATCAAAAACTGACTCAAATGGTTTTAAATGGTTTTATTTTTTTTACATGTTGTTCACCTCAGAATTTTATTGTTTCTTTTGCTTCATCAACTAATTAGATGATCATCAAATTATATAACACCCATTCTTTTGCATCGCGTGCTTTTCTGAAAAGCTTACATCTCACTACGCTTTTATTACCTCTACAGTATAGTATCCCAAAATTTCGGATAAAATGAATTATCCAAAAAATAATTTAGACGGAAACTTATTGAAAATGACGACGCCCAGAAAAATGTGATAGCCATTTTACGGCTTTCCTAGATCGTGATGTGCCTTTAGCATATCAAGTCTCGACCAAAATAAGTTGCGGTTCGTGAGAGTACTTAAGATACTTCATCAATTCAAATTGTTTTTTACCATAACTTCCCATGTAAAAATGGTCTTAAGATATTTTACGTGTTCTTTTATTTTACATAGGAAGTTATGATAAAAAAATATGGGTTACAATTTGAATTAATCAAATATCTTCAATACATCTCACTTGATATGCTAAAGGAGCTTTGCGAATATAAATTTGATGTAGGAATTGATCATCTATGAAGCACAAGACACCAGCTTATCAAAATAAACAAACAAATTCCCGCTTTCGTGTGTGTTGTCTACTGTTTTACAGTATAATTCATTTTTGTAAAGGGGCAGGAGATGGGCTTTGAGGTCTCTCCTAGGATGTACATGTACACACCATCACTTCAAAATTGGAACAGTAACACGCCCATGTAAAATAAACATAAAATTCCCGCTTATATTTGTAAAGGCAAATACTGGGCGGGAGATGAGATAGGATCCACACCATCACTTCAACTTATACTAATTGAACTGTCACTTAGTCGTATTTTACCATGTTTAAAACAAAATGTAAAATATAAAACCATTTAAAACCATTTGAGTCATCTTTTAGCGAAGTTTTTGGATTTGAGTCACCTTTTGGAATATTCCCTAAATGCTCATGTAAAAATGTTTAGAGCAACATGTAATTGAGTCACCCTAGTTTAAGTATACATGTATACTAACAGAGTAACTGTAAAGTTAAATCTGTTTTATAACCCCATCCTTCGATTTGACCCCCCCTTGAACAGAACCCCAGGTGCTCCTGGGGTTATCGCTGCAACCCCACCTTTCTTTTTTTCTCAAATAGAACCTCCCCTCGAATATAAACCCGGGGTTATAGTGATAAGTTGTGAAAACGTAATTTTATTTCGATTTATTTTTATTTTTCCTTCTAGCGTTATGAAAAGTTACCATTAGCCACACGGCGATTTTTGGCAGTCGGATCATCGTCTCTAAAGCGTGTGCGGAGGACGTTATAGCGGCAGATTGCGTCGTCAATGTTGATATATGTGCCTTGAAGGTGACGCACACCTTCGGAACACGGCGTAAACTCCTTTCTTCCGTGCAAAAGTCGGCGTTGATTGAAAATCACAGTGTCCCCTTCCTTCAGTCTAAACTCGTACCGATGTTTGCCTCCTTCAACCAGTTCGTGGAACACACGGTAGGCGTCATAATAGGGGATGACATCATCGAACGAGACTCGAAGTGGGCCCTCAAACGGAGGGCTCCAGTGTACTGCAACCACCTCGTCGCGATGATTGAGTTGAATGTGCGGGCGCTGGTATTCCAAGATGGTTGGGTTTTCACGAGTCAAATGATGTTTTTTAAACGTTGCCGGAACACGACAAAACGTCGCAAAGTGCTCTGGATGAAGACGACGAAATTCGTCTGCTACAGCAAACACATCAACAAATGTCGACTCACCACCTTTAACCGATTCATCAAAACGTAGTGCATGCAAAAACTGGAATCCAGGTGGAGACTCGTAGTAAACCAGATCGATGTGGCTCTTTAAAAATACACTTGTGAATGCAATGTTGACCTTGCGAGGAGAGGCACGAAGACGTGAGTTAGGCTCGATCATCATATGCAGCTTGAAGACTTACAGGATCAGGCTCCGTCACAACGTCGAAAACTTTGCCATACTGGAACCTACAATAAAATTATTGATAGCTTGGAATAAATCAAGAGAGGCTATGAACAAGCCGAAATGGACAACGTACGAGTGTGATATGGGTGATATGCGCTCCGCAAGATTTTTGACCTCACCAGGTACGGACGGCGTATTACGAATTACCACAAACCCGTGCTCTACTATTAAGCGAAGAGCTTCGTAAAGCCCCTTGTCGTCGTTAGTGTCCATCATACGATCATACTTTGTAGATGGAACCGGTGCATCAAGTGCTAAAGGTGTCGTAGTCATATCACGAGCATGACGGTCCAGGGCCCATTCCGAATAGGTATTTTCAAGCAACCATTTGCTCGAGAAACTGGATTCGTGCTGGTCGCGCCATACAATATTCAGCGTGTCAAGCTTTACTGCGTACGAAAACATACTATCAGCACCAGGCACCGCTCAGCATCGACGCAACTTAACGCACCAAATACTTTTTCGATATCCAATTCATCTCGGTTAATATCGGCAGCATTCACAACTCGTTGCCCCGTCGAGTGAGCACATTTAGGACACTGACACCACGTGCGCAAATGCAGCAAATGAAATTTGCTCCGCTTGCCATTGTGCCAGCGTAACGTGAAAAAGTCGCGATTCTGTACGTCTACACCCACAAGCTGTACGTACGTACATATGTTCTATTCATTAGTTTCTCGCACTTCCGATTCACCTTTAATGTAAGTCAAATTCACCTTTTGCGCGATTGACGTGTACTCTATTTGGCTTCGGATGCCTGTCGAACTGGAGAAGTGATGCCACTGCATTGCGTCAGCTCTGTATAGAACTGCACATCGAAACTATCTGCATTGACGACGTAATCTCAGGATAGCCGCAGCAGTTAAAGCGCACCTTGGTGTATCCGTATCATCGATGGAGACCGCAAACAAGTCTCGGCAACAGCACGAGAAAGAAGAGAAGACAGGTAGCGCATATGGAATGAAGTTATGTCTATTTTGATGTTAGGTTACACTTGACGTTTTTCGTTGCACCTTTGCAACCCCGCTACACTGACATACCTTTAACCGTTAAATAATTGCGAATCATGATTACAGTACACACTGATGCAAGCAATAGATAACGAGTGAAAAAAAACAGTCGCTAGACATTACTTCGAAGTACTTTTTAGAGCCATTTTAGATAAGAACTCACGTAGCTACTGCATCGGGACCGGATCGATTGATTGTGGACTGCTTGGGGCGCTTTTCTCATGCTCGCCACACGCGATCAAGCGGTTCAAAAACTCACACACCTCGTTGGTATCACGAAGCGTAAAAGACGCGTCCGTTGACATGCTCTCTTCCGTTACTACAATCCCCACACCCTTGCGATTGCAATGCGCTTGAAATAGCTGAAACGCGTCTTCGTCGGTGGTATCATCACCAATATAAATAGTGTAGACGTCGTCGTGCTCGTCTAATCCAAGCGCTTTTAATAGCCACAACAGCGCTTTGCCTTTGTTCCAATCGATTTTGGGTTTAAACTCGTAGACCATCTTACCCTCATTCAATCTGTGAAACAATACGTTTCAGATATCGATCAAACCTCTACTACGATCAAGTTCTTACTTGATACGCGGGTGCTGGTCGCGGACATTGTGTGCGAGGTCAGCAATTAGTGGCAAGAAAGAAGGGTCAACATTTCTGCCACAAACAGCACAAGTAGATCAGTACCTTGAATTTTACTCGACAGCTATACATACTGCATGACTTCCATCTTACCTATAGTGTAACGATACTGAAAAGATATTATCTTCCACTTCAGCACCTTTAATGTCTTTGATCTGCTCAGCAAGCTTATCACGGACCCCATGCAGGTCCGTCAAAAATTGGGACGCCACTTGGTTTTTAATGGAAGTCCCATCCGGGCCTTTAATATCGAAGCCATGGCTGCCAGCATAGTAGAGCTGCGGAATGCTCACAAACTTCTGGATTTTGTGCAGCGATCTACCTGTAATGACTCCGGTAATGAATTTCTCGCGCAGCTTTTCCAGCGTGTCCTTCATCGTGGGCGACAGCAGCGCCAGCGCTGGGTCGTTCACAATGGGTGTCAGGGTGCCATCGTAATCCAGGAACACCACGAGGCGATGGTTGCGAAAGTGAGACTGCAGCTCACTGAAATTGGCTAGCGCGTTCGCATTCGTCACGGACAGCCGGCGCGGACGCTCGTCATTATTTTCGGATAGCGACTGCGCTTCCGGGGTAGCACTGGAGGTTGTAGCAGCCATAACGGCAAGCTCTTAGCAGCACTCGAGCAATGTGTCAATGCAGCAGCCTCGATGCATGCCGCTGCTGTCGTCAGCCAGAAACTATCGGGCTGGCTATTGGCCGAAATCAAAATAACGAGATTTTTCTATGGATGGGGTGACGGAATGTCTCCAAGAACCTGAGAGACGGCGCTCGAATCCTTTGTGCTGAAGTCTATAATTTAACAAGGATATTGAAATTTACTTGCTTTTGGCGGAACAAATGCTTGAAATATTCGACCGTTATAAGAAAAAGGTACAAATTTGTAAAGGGTGGGGCCACGTTGCACCGTTTATTAATACATGTAACTTAGCGGTAATGTTGCTATTTTAAATGTCCTATAATAACCATATCTTCTCCCAAAACATGAAAACGAGGCTGCTTGACCCTTGGTGATGCAGGAGAGAGCACGCTGCCGACTGCTCGAAGACCGCCGATCTATTAGCATAACAAATCATCAGCAAACGGAAAGTGAACATGCATGCCAAGCGCATCGTACAAAAGTGGGGGCAATTGTGACGACGACGAGGTCGATGAGAGGTCGCTGTGCGGCTTCCTGAAGACATGATGTCAAGATTGCCGAGCCGCCCTCAACCATAAGGCTATTAATCCCATTCTGTCTCACCACACCTGCATGAAATAACATATGCATTCGTTAACGAGCTGTAGCAGGATGACATATAAAGTTCGAGTCATACGAAATGCGTCACGAAGATTGACATGATTATGACCATCATTTCCAACTGTAGCCTCGCATTCGTAAACATGAGCGCCTAAGGCCTCAAGAGCTTCTTTCCGGTTCATTACCTCTGCATCAAATACATTACCGTCATTCCGACGCAGTTCCAAGACCCTAAAGACCACCAAAGACCACCAACCTGGATCCTCCGGGTCGCGCCCAAAAAGGATTACGGGCTTCTTACATGTTGGCAACGTGAAAAGCTTGAGTGTTGTAGGACAGCGCAAGTGCGTGTCAATGATAATAGGTTGTGGACTACAGCCTGTACCAACAAATTTGTCCGTTTACGACTTAATACTGTATCATACATGCAACTTTACGTGCCTTCCACAAGCCGTGAATTTAACGACGGATTATCTGCAATCACAGTCCCCACACCGACCACAATTCCATCATGAAGCGTGCGCAGCATATGTGTCATTTTCATTGACGCAGGTCCGCTTAGCTGTGTCGGTTTTCCTATAGACCCCAGCTCGTTAGTCTGATTACTGTCGAGCATTTTACTGCACTTCAACACCTCTCTCCGCCGTCAGAGACCCATCAATACTTTGTGCATAGGTCAACGTCACAAACGGCATCGTTTTCGCTTCTTCTTCCACGCAATTTCGTCTCCAGTTCATCTGCGTCTCACATATGTGGCGCTGCACTTCTTGAAGCACTGCATCTGTCATGGCGAAAACTAACTTGCAAATCCCGCTTTAGAAAACCACACCAATCGCAAAAACAAGTAGCACTTGACAACCACCCCTATAGTATCATGTTAGAGCTTTTTTCCTTTAGCATTATCCAAATAGCGAGCGCTAACTCTATTATAAATACACCATTTTGAGGTCAAACTGGGATCTAGATTGGTTCAAAGTGGGAATGTTATGTTTTAACAATTTTATGTTTTAATCAAAGTGGGAATGTCATGTTTTAACAATTTTATGTTTGAATCAAAGTGGGAATATAGACGATTCAATGTGGGAGGTAAATCGTACCTAAGGAAAAGGTTTGTCATTTTGAAACACGACTGTCAGATCACGTCAATTGACCTGGTATCAAACTTGTTCCACTCGGCAAAAAATAGACTACCAACGCACTGAATCTTGTCCGCTTCCGGAAAAAACTAGCGAGACAGTCTGCAGTCCACTAGTACAAGCACCTCGTGCAGTCAGGTCCTGCACGCATCCAAGCATCGCAATGCGTCATCTCCATTGTTGCCATTCCGTTCGTAGCAAACACAGTCTTCTTCCTTATACGCCCTGTCCAGATGCGCCAATAAATCCCTAAAGCTATTCACATCAGCGCGAAAATCTAGCGTGCGCCCTTGCGAATACTTGGATTTTTTGTTTGAGACAAGCTAGAGCAATCAACAACCTGGAACACAAAAGTCCAACACTTCGTTAACACCAACTCGGCATGGGACTTGGATGCGTCACGTCTGCCCCAAAGATAATCGTGCGGAAAGCTGAGACATGCGGCAAGGGGCCACAAATCACGCCATTCTTGCCCCCCCCCCAAATGAGCTGGGACGGCATCGGGACATGCTCTTTCTCTTCCACCTGCATCGTGAGCGACGCAGTGTTGGACGCTAATGAAGGAACCGTCGGAGCGACGAGTACCGGAGCCGGGGGCTGCGCAGCGGCTGGAGGACCAGGGCTAGAGACTCGGTTGAAGAGTAGTGTCGTGGTTGATCTTCTGAGAGTAAGGCGATGGCAAAACTTTCATCGTCGTCGACTGTTGCGGTGCAGAATTTCAACCCCACACAGACCGCTTTGGAGTTCATGCCCTTCGTGATTGAATCAATTACAAAGTCAAGCTGCTTCACGTAATCATGGCAAGGATTGTCCTCACCAAGCATATCACAAATCATATCGGCATACGCGCGGATTTGACGAATATCTGCACCATACTCCTCAAGCGCGATTTTCGCCACAGTTGTGGCAAATTCACAGTACGTGCACTGACTTTCATTTCCAGGAGGATCAAGTGCACCTACCTTCCCGTCTTCTGTCGTCTTACACACTTCGAAAGACATGCAAATCTCGTAAGGACGCATGCCTACCTTATCCAACTCAACAAATTCGTTGAATTTCTGGTCCAGAACATTGCATTTGTACTTTGGAGACACCGTCTGACAAACGTTAGACAACATATCTTTCGCGATTGGCAACTTATCCGGAGATGTTTTGCTGATGTGGTGAATTAGGATTGCCACGCGAACAGAAAAAGCAACTCCTATAGTCAGAGCTGGGAGACACTTTTTCATCTTCCAGTAGTGCCAGATCGAGAAACTCAGGATAACCAATGTGATCTTTAACTTCTTTGGAAGTTGCCGCACACATAGCAATACGCGAGCAAATCATCACTGGGGCTGTCCCATGCTTTACCCAGTCCACTACAGCGTCGAAGTTCTGGAGGAATGTGTGGCGCATTGAGTCGGTCGGCATAGCATCGCACAAATTTCCAATGATCTCTCGGACTTGCTGCACTTGCTGCATTTCTTGTGCCAGCGCTTGTTCTACCATTTGCACAAATCGTTCGCATAGTTTGCAGGATAAAATGTCTGTAGCCTTCAAGTCCGAGACGGCAGACAGGATGTCGCACACTTGATCGTATGTCTTACCGTGTTGCAAATACTTTCTTACCAAATCTTCAGACTTGGACACGAAATTGCACTATAACATCCACGTAAAAAATGGGTTAGTATCCCCACCAGCTACGGTCAACGACAACACCAAATTCATTAAAAATGACTCACCTGCTCCACAAGTTCAGGGTCAATGAGGTCGTCACAGGATGACCCACCGCACACCTACAACGTCACTATGTCAAACGCCGAGTGTAGATACTTTAACAGCGTTTCCGCCTGGTCTAGGCGCTTGTCCTCTTCATGAATCTTTTCCAGCGCCTTCATGCATCCCATCTTTCGATTCAACGCTTGGTCCACCTCCTGCTCAATAACCACGATATCGATAACATCCCCTTCCTTATCTTCCTCCTCAAAACGGAAAAAGTTCTGTAGAAAGGCGCTGGAGCGCTGGAATTCCTTGTTCAGCGCCGCCATAATGCCTCCTGATCCCTCCTCGCTCGCTTCATTTTCGTGACAGGGCATTTCACCGTCCCCTATGTCAAAGCCTTTGCGCATACCGCTTTCAGCATTTCCGGTCGTCAATGCTGCCGCCAGACTCAGCAGCAGCGCGTTAGTTCGCATTCTTTTCTTTCTTCTTTTCTCTCTTTGAAGATCTCTAAGAAAGTAGTAGTCTTTTTCAATGATTACAATTTTCCTTAGGTACGATTTACCTCCCACATTGAATTGCTATTTTCCCACTTTGATTCAAACATAAAATTGTTAAAACATGACATTCCCACTTTGATTAAAACATAAAATTGTTAAAACATAACATTCCCACTTTGAACCAATCTAGATCCCAGTTTGACCTCAAAATGGTGTATATAAGTCAAGCCCGGTACAAACTACCGGTACTAAATACCGGTATGCAGTCCAATGCTGGTACAAGTACCGGTATGTGATACCGGCCAAATCCAATTCCGGTACTAATTTTGGTATACACAATACCGGCAATGTTAATTTCGGTAGTAGACCGTACCGACGTGTTAATTCTAGGTATCGGTAGGAAACTATAGTATCAGTATCAAAAAATTTAGGTACCTGATTCGCTACTATAGTACCGGTGCCAAAACGTGATACCGCACACCCCTGCACGTCACACACATTCTGAAAATTCCATTACGGTACGTTGTTCCTTTTTTACGGTACATGTGCATTAGGTCTTGCTTTGCGACAGGTGCATTTGGTGCTTTCTGGTTTTGCGATTTAAGGTACTCTAATCATGAACCAATTTGCTTGAATTTAGGTTTATGCTTGTCTGGAGCGCACCCACCTAGAATCTTTGCTGTGATTGTCACAGCATAGTTTGGTTTCACTTTGCGACTTGATTCGCATGGATAAAGTTTCCGCTCTGAAGAAAAAGTTTAGGGTGGCTTCAAAGGGTTAGCGCTACTTTCTGATTTCTGGGCTCTATTTTGCGTCATCATACTGACATTCGTCCATGATGCACCTCTGAAGGCGATCCTACGTCTGGTTGTGGACTGTTGGCACTACGCGTTAGCAAACGAGTCTAGTATTTTTATCCATACTGACTTTTAGATAGCTAAGGCCACGCGTAACCGTCATTTTAGTGCTCCAAATAAGGGCATGTTGCCATTGATATCTTAACCCAAAGCATAACCTAAATAGAAGGCATGTCATTACTTGAACCACAACTCTGTTAAGTGCGACCCACCTAACTAAAAATACCGAGAAGCGTAAAGCTGCTAGCCGGCCAGACATCTAGAAGCTCAAGATGCTGAGCTAGCACGGTGGAGTCGACCTGGCGGTGACTACATGTCCATTGAAACGGTATGCTTTAATCGCGCTGATTTTTACCAGACAGATTCAGGTAGCTACATTCATAAGGAGCTCCTAGATGGAGATGTAAGCGACGGTTTTGTCATTGGCCTCAAGCGCCGCAGAGAGCTCGCATTACACTTGTGTGAAGACTACAAGTTATTCTCTGAGGCACAGAAGCTGCAGCTCTTGCTGGTACTGGCGGTGGATCTGGGAGTGCGAGATCTGGCTGTGATGATGAAGACATTGCCTTCTATCAAGCGCTCCAGACTGGTCGTGAATGTTATAGCTGCGGCGCTCGGATTCAATCGCAAGAATGATCCAACATCTTCAAGAGCGTTAAACGCGGACTAGTGCCACTCGCTGAACAATTGTTTCTCTTGGTTGGCACTATTCAGCCCGACCCTTCCTTTTTGATCAACCTAAGAGTAGATTTGGGCTTGATAATTGAAAGGCATCGTGAAACTGCTAAAGTCCAGTGTGGAAGCATTGAAACTTTTGGATTTGATCATGAATGACTTGTTTGCTCCTCAAGGCAGCATGAGTTTCCGCCAAATTGACTTGTCATCCGAAGAAGTTTAGACATTTGTGCTCAAGAACGAAAGAGTACACCAAATACGAGGTTGGAAGGATTTACAGCGTAGACTAACTGGACAACAACGCTACTGCTTTGGACTTTTCCATATGCATATGCAGCATACCCCACTGGCCTTTGTGCAAGTATTTGTGACGGACTATTTGTGCAGCAATATCACTCCTGTCTTGAAGCAAGAGGCCCCGAAAGTATAGAACCCGTCACACATTATATTCCATTTGGTTTTCGAGCAGAAGAAAGACAAAATCTTGGATCTTGTCGCAAACTTTCATCTCCAAAACGGTGCCCAAGTCGAGCAGATCAATTTTATGGCCAACACCACGCCGTCGGCGTTGACAACGGCGTTAGGCATGATGATTAATTACCGTTACTGCATGAAGTCTATTGACATAACTTCGGTTTCATATAAGCGTAAAACTCTTGCTGCTGTATCGTCTGCTGTCGCTCGACTTTTTCAGGAGCATTATATTGGATGGAAAAATTAACAATGTCGTCCGAAGCAGATCAGATTTGTTCGTGTCGTATGTTTTTACCTTAACTTTCAGAGATCGAGCCCTTAAAGAACAAGCGCAACATCCCGTCGTTTGTCAAGGCTTTTTGTGCTGGTGAAGTGGTTTGTGCACTTTGTTGACAATGAGGCTTATCTACGGGGACGACCGTAACGGGTCCTATATTGCGTACTAGAAGTCAAGCGCTGAGCGTCATCTGAATGGGCGAACTGTTGGAATTTTGGATGATGTGATCTGAAGTGAAAACTGACGTTAAATTCCTGCTATCGAGATTAGCGTGGTTTTTATGCATATTGTGAATTTTAGGTTAAGTGGTATTTAGTGTCATCCATGTCTGTGTGTTCTGGGTAAAAAATTCCTGTATAATTTTATAACCGAGGATCTGGAGGTCAAACCGAGATGGTGACGATCATCTGACCAATCAGAAGCCTCCATTTTTCAACCGAGCTGTAGGTGAACTTTGCCCATAGCAGAACTATGTGGCAAAATCGGGGCGTTCGTACTTATGACACTAGTGTAGTTTGTTGGTCCAGAGGTAACTTTGATACGATCAATGCATCTATTAATACGAATCATACCTTCTGTGGCGGCCAAGCAAACGGCCGCCTGTGCACTAGCAGTTTCTACGCGAGGATTTGCGTCTAAAAACGATAAGAAGAAAAAGGGACGAAATACCACTGAAGATGCCAATTTTGAGCAAATGCTGCGTGCTATTAAAGGTCAATACCCGGACGCGTACGTCGTTCTCGACATGCAAAAGTGAAGAAATATTGATATGTTTATAAACTATTTGTGCTATAGTGAGGAGTGGACCGACGAAGAGAAGCAGCGACACCAGGAAATCGGTCGTCGCTATAACGTGATGAGCACCATCGAGCACAATCATTTAATGCGCGATGTGCAAACTAAAATTGATCTCAAGTGGGAAGCAATCAATGCGTTACCTGCTGAGTTACAGGCCGAAGCACTGGAGATTGATCTTGCGCCTGTGCCGGCCGGACGTGGTATGGCCACTTGGACGCCGCCTATCCCTGGTTTCCGACGATACACGGATGAAGGAGATGAGACGACGGGTTAAAGCATCAGCACATGGTCAGCAACAGTCAGCATCATAGGAGCTGCATGAAGTTAACGAGCTATGATACATTGTGATTGATACGATTACTTATTGTAGAGGATATCCTTGACGCCTATCCGGTATGTGTGTCTTGATTATTTTCACTTGCTTCCACGTTTCGTGAAGTATATGGCTGCTTATTCCACCACACGCGCACATTGCGCTGAATCACTAAGGACGCCAGTGCCTGTGCTTTCAAGCGAGCAAATTTTTTGCGACAAAGAATTCCACGTGTGGCTGCTTGAAACCTGATAGCCACATGCTTTGTCTGGAGAAACGAACGTCGTGCGATCATACTTCGCGTCGCAGCTTGGACAGTCACGGCTGCACGTTCACGTTCTGATTGCTCGTGGGACGAATATTCGGTAGATTTCTCCTGTTTCATACTCAGAGTGGCTTCGCGAAGCTGTTTCGTCGTCTCACGCATATTCCTGCAATTTCGCCTTAGCAACCATGCGCGTACACCATGCTGCAAAACTTTCACTTCATCTTCTAAGGATTGTTTTTCTTCCGGGCCCATCAGTTCCATCGCAGCTTGAAGCTTGTTTAAACTTTCCTCGTCTTCGGCAATGACACTATGAACATCGGAATCGTTCTCAATTCCAGGTAGCCCATCAATAGGCCTAGCATCCATGCCAACGGTGCTTGAAGGAGATGAACTGAAACCCACCGAAGTCGAGCTGCTGGTACTAGGAGAGACGGGAAGATCTTCTCCAACGCTGCTATCACGACGCCGCGCACTCTGACCTGCCGAGATACTTAACGATAATGCGCACTTGTCATGCAAACTCATGGTGGAAAACGCTCCAATCAAAAGTTTCCGGTTATGTTCGTGGTTTTCTCCCACCTGCAGGCAAACCAAAACGAATTGGAATGGATTATTATATATACTATATATTCCAACAGAGGGGTTGAAAATTACTTACATAAGAGGTCGCTTTTGACGATAAACTTGCCTCACAATAACTTCCACAACTAGTTGAATGAGAACGAGGCGACCATATCCAAGGGGTATCGCTTTCCAGAAGCCCCATGTCTCCAGCATCCATGTAAGGCGTCCAAGCGTCCTCAATTTCCATTGGCGATCCGCCACATTTATACACGTCATCTAACTCACAACAATCATAATCTGCCATGAGGCGATACAACTTGGCAGCGACATCGACGTGGCCAGACTTGTTCGCCCGATCAGCAGCAGTCAGACCATCAAAGTCTCGAACTTGCAAATCTGCCCCTGACTGCAGTAGAACGTCAACCACTTCACAATGGCCACATCCTGCGGCTAAATGCAGTGCTGTTTGTCCTTGAGTACTTTGTTGATTAAGACGCGCACCGTGAGCGACCAGAAAAGGCACCAATTGAAAATGATTGTAGAAGCTCACGTAGTGCAGCAAACTCAAACCGGATTCATCCAGCGAATTTAGCTCCTCCAACAGTTCTTCACTTGTGTGGGCGACTGTTATAAGCTGATGCACGACCCGCTCGAAAAGCTTTTCGGAAAGCTGCTCCAACTCATTGTCACTTAAAACGTCGATTGTGCAGTCCTCCAATGAAGTTGAGGATTCATCCGACGGAAGTTCCGGGCTCGACTGCCCAACAGGTACAGTCGAGTGAGATGGCTCCAGACAAGTGTGCTGTTCGTGAAGTAATGATGAGTCCAACGATGATAGCACATCCAGTAAACCTGGTGGGTTGGCATTTCTTTGCAAACGTATCTTTCTCTCACCACCATTACTTTCAGCAAAAGTATCAGACTTGACTACACACCCCGTTGATTTTGTGCGTATCACCTGGTGGAATTCGGACAATCGCTCGACGACACGAATCTTGCACTGCCGCTCATCCACTAACACACATACAAAGCAGTCAGAGACATGCAGCAATATAAACAGCACATAACAATCAGTCCCTTACAAGCCGATTCGACGTATGTTGATAAATTTCTGTTTGCGCCAGAAAATCTGTCCTTGTTCTGTTTGCTGTCAGCAATAGCATGAGATTGAACAGCGGGGGAGCGCTCTCGCTTGCTTGTGCAGAAAGTGCTATGCTCAGACGTTGCGAGTTGCAGCAGGTCGTTAACTCCTGCTTGTGATACGTGACTTTGGTCAGCCACTTGACCCACAAGCGACGGGGACGCTTGATATTGACTTCGATACGTAAACTTCCTTTTGTGTGACAGCTGAATACTTTCTTGTTGTAAGTTGCCGCTCCAATGACACACATATATGTCGACGGTACCAAGATCTCGAGCGCTAGGAGCTGCATCATTAGTCGCGAGTAGAAATGTTAGTCAAAGCAATCGCAAGATAATGGAACTACAAAGAAACGTACCAGTACAACGGAGTACTGAATCCGATACTTTTTCTGCGCAAACTCGATTAGCACCGAACTGCACAAACAATGTCATTGGATCATGGGCTAGAGCTTCAGGAAGTTTTGTCGCTAAGCAGATCAAAATTTTGGCTCCACCGTCTGCACAATCCCAATCCGGTGAGAAATCTGAAATTTTAGTCAGCTCAAACGTTGGCTGCCCGCCAAAGCTGTTGGTACACTTTTCTGAAAGAGGGGCACAATCCAAGCCATTTATTAGATCATCTAAGTCCGAGGGGATCTCGTCTGAGCAATTGTCCTTCAATAGCAACAGATCTCCCACTGAAAACTGATTCAGCGGGTTCTGACATATTGTCGATTGCGGTAACTTGTCCCAGTCTACAACAAACAAATATTTAAACGAATGACTGACTTCAAAAAACCTGAAAATCAACTGATGTAATGCCTGACCAACGTACTTTTCATGGTGGATTCAACTGCTGCTTTTGATGACTCAGGCATTGGGAGACTGGACGATGTCGACATGGCAGCAAGTAGTGACCGCTTTATCTCTTTCCCCAACTTGCTCACATCGGTGCAGGACTGGCGTCCGTTTTGCTCCTTGTACAGCTCGTCAAAGTAGTGAACAAGAACAATATGTTCCTTTGAATCTCGCACAGAATAACTTCTCCTGTGAAAAGTCTACACAAAGAAACAGATTTGTTAGCATGTAAATACTCGTAAAATTGCACGCGCTAACTTACGCAAGTCTCTGCAGAATGGACATACGTTCCCAGAATAATCACTTGCCGATTTATTACAAGCTTTGCTCGGTCTTCACGAATCTGCGTCTCATATACGCGATACGATCAGCACAGAACGGCATCTCTAACTCTTAAGCGTAACGCATCACCCGTCCACTTTTGTCTTTGCGTTTTTGCCATTGCCAGCCATCCTTTTTGTAGTCACTGACTTCCAACGTATTATAAAGCACTAAAGTACCGCCTATCAATATTAGTAAAAAACGGATCAATCTCCATTAAATAAGATAAATAGAAAGCTTTTTGTTGGAAAGAAAGACGTACTTGAAGGTCGTAGCAGTAGCGAGTGAAGCAATGGCACGCCCACTGACCTATAGTGAAGTAGAAGGAACATGAGCTCGTCCTTCACGAGCCACCGCCGAGTCGCTTCCTTAAGCAAAGAAGCTGCGCGCGCTTGGATGTCGCCTGAACTCATTCACTTTTGCTTTGCTTTGTGCATTGCCCACTCGGTTCTCGGTTTAATATTTCCTATTCTCGACTATTTGATTGGCCAAATTAGTTTAAAAAGCTACGATTTACGACAGGCTAAAAGTGATAGGGACAGGTCCAAGTACACCAAAGGTACAGGAAGACACATTTTATTCAATCTTGTTGTTGTTAAATCGCAGTCTATTTAGCCTCTTAACTATTAGCTAAGGTAAACTGCCAATTTGGGGCCCCCTGCCAATTTGGGGCCGCTCCTGGTTTTGCCCAATAAGCGTTGACAAAAAAAATGTCAGCGTATCAATTGGTAGAAATATACAAAATGACAGTGTATCGATTGGTAGATTTGTTTTTACTAATATTAAAAGGGGTAGGTGTGGTAAAGGTGATACAAAAGCTCATATAAAAAGCGGCCCAAATTGGCATTTCGTACTTTTTGCGAGAGACGCGAGCAGAAAGAGTTAATATTTTTGATGCATTAGCCCATTAGCGATAGATAAACGGCTATAAAAAATCCTGATTAGTTGGACTTTTACCCAATACTTTTTTTGCGACAGATTATAAATAGGAGAAAAGTTATGACTACAACAGTGTACAGAAATTAAAGAAGGCCCCAAATTGGCAGTTTACCTTACAATAAAATTCCTAAGAGCTGTTTTTAAACCTATCTCTGATCGCCTATCTCCCTGCGTGAGGGAATGTAATCTCTTGCGCTGATCAATTGACTGGTCACGTAACCCTTCCTGGAAACATTCCAAACAAACTTGTAGTTGAATCCCCCGCAATCTTGATACAGGGTGTTGCTGTTCATACACCGCGACAGCCGCTATCTGTGCTATGGTTTTACTCCACACGATGTGAAAATGTTCATACTTTGACTTGTGAACTCCTTGGTGAACTGTCTCATTCCGTAACTGCCACATCCACGCCATACCAATTGAGCAGAAAGCCCACCAAAGACGTTTTAGTCCCACGCTACAAGCCTCAGCTTGTTGTCCACATCTGTTCCGTAATCTTTCCATCATCTTTTCCGAAATTCTTGGCGCTTCTCGTGTTGCGAAATATCGTTGTGCTTGCAGAACCTCATGTTCTGTCATCCACCAGCCGTTCCAGCTACTTAGAAGTCGAAGCCAAAATGTTTTAGCCAGACTGCACCCCCACACAATATGTGTGACCCCTTTCCCGGGTGCACCACATTGACGATCCATGGCGCACCCTCCTTGTTGATTATATCCATCATAGTAGACATTGAACTGGAACGTGGCCGCTCGATACATGCACCAGAGTTGATAATCCGACAGTAAGTTACCGTGCTGCCACAATGACGCTGGTACTTGATCCTGTATATGCTCATTCCATTCTGCATGCTGTGTTTTCGCTTCCCATCGTTGCTCTATTGTCGTTAAGCCTCTCGACAGCGATCTGTAATAAACGCTACGAAAGGAACGCCTCATCCACTGTTTAATGTTCGCAAAGGATATGCCCTCCTTCACCCACCATGGGAAGCTATGGATGGCTGGATGTGCTGCAAACACCAAGCCCCGAAATTCATCCTCTTCCATTGCTTGTTCTCTTCTGCTTGCTTCATAATCCACGGAATTCGTCAAATCGCAAGCCCAGTAAATCCCATCACTGCGTTGAAGGAGAACCCATGTTGTTTTGCAGACTCCCAGTATTCGTCGACTTGCTTCCAATGTCCACTCTACGTTAGTCCATATATCCGGTGTCCTGTCCACAGTAATCGCAAAGGCCCTGCATACCCAATAAGATCCCCAATCGGCACTCTAGGGGATCACAAGATGAGAGTAGCCATCTCCCTACCTTAGCTCTAGTATGACCTCTCAAACCCTTGAGCTTAACTTTCCACTGATACTTGTCCAACTCTACTCTCGTAATGCCCATCTCTCGTAATGTCATCACCAGTAGTCGGTCGTATTTCTGCGAAGATAGGCATAGTCCCATCCCTTCCGAAATCCACGGATTCTCACTCCATTGAAACGTGCCCCAAAAGGTGTTCACATACTTCGGACTGAGCCCGTGCCACTCGATCTCGTCCAACTCCGCATGAATCGTAATTACCCCCGCGTCAGTAACTCCTGTTGCTGGATCCACATACTGTGTACCACACTTCTGCCTTGACCCCTGGAGATGAGCCTTCACGTACCTGTCTATCTGCGAAATAATCTCCTGTGAAGGACTTAAGTATCGCGCTAGTGATGCTGAACTTGTGCCGGCAGCCTGGTGTTTCCCGTGCTCCCTCTGTATCTACGAAAGAAACATGGTGATATCCATAAATTAGTGTTGTTAGGCTGCAACATATGCCACCAATTCCTCCATGCTTGGGAATATCGATCACGAGGCTCCAGTAACCACATCGTCACTCCCTTGACCGCCAGCGTATGTACCGCGACCGGGAATGAAATAAGACCCAACCCACCTGCTTCTTTCGGAATATACAGCAAATGAGGCGAAATTTTGTGCCGGCTCGGTTCTGTAGATATATGGTTACCCCAAAGAAACTGCTTTTGCAAGTGTACCAGCTCCTGATAAATGTTGACATCAGGCAGGAACATCTTCGCTGTGAATAGAATCGCCGGTAGTGCCACCGCGTTGAACAAAGTAGCCCGGTCCATCACTGTTGTGCCGCATTTAGTTGCCGTAAGTAACCGTCTTTTGAGCATTCGGATACGTACCGCCCAGATGACTTCCTAGCTGTTTTCTTCCTATCTGATACCCGAGGTACCGGATGGTATCATTGTTCTTCACTACCGGTATACAAAACCACACCACTCGCCCCGTTGATGGGTGGTCTCGAGAAACATGATAATACTTTTCGCAGGTTGAATCTTTAATCCGGAAAGGTGCCCAAATTGTTTCACAATTGCCAATGCTGTAGATACTTGTGCCCCGTGCGCAAAAAATATCGTCGAGTCGTCGACGAACGCTGAGAATTTGTGCAATACTTTCGTATCACCCCCCCTAATGGCACACCCTTGTATTCCCCTTTCTTGCGCAATAGCCATACCTAGTGGCTCGAGCGCTAAAATAAACAATAGCGGTGCTAATGGACAACCCTGTCGGATTCCCGATACAATTTCCAGCGGTTCAGAAAGCTCCCCATTTACCAGAAAACGGGCGGTCGTTCCATTGTGGAGAGCCCACATTAAAACGACAAATTTTTGCGAAAATCCAAACTTAGTAAGCGTTGCCATCAGATAGCGTCGATCCACAGTATCATAAGCCTTGGCAAAGTCAATAAACAAAATTCCACTACTATCTCATTCAGTCTTCGAAATAGAGTTTTCATATTGTTGCAACATTGCCATCATCATCACCACCGCCCTATCCATGCGTCATCCATGTACGAAACCCTGCTGTGAGTCTCCAATAAGCCGACCTAAGAAAAGCTGGAGTCGTCGAGCTAAAATCTTAGCAACATTTTTTTAACTCGTCTGAAGAAGCGATATTGGCATGTAGTCCATAGCGTTGTCGATTCTCCTTTCTTTTTGAGAGGTATAATTACCGCCTCAAGAAAGGACGCTGGGGGATCGGTTCCATTCAGAATATCGTTATATACCACTTCCAAGTCCAGGATCAGTTCCTCTTCGAAATCCTTGTAAAAATCGTTATTCAATCCATCCGGTCCGTCTGCCTTTCGTCGTTCCAACGCCTTGATCGCTTCATGTATGTCATCGACGGATATCGGCGCCAAAAGCTGGTCGTTCTCCGATTCTGTCACCTGCCGTGTTGCCCAATTGTGAACGAGAACTCCCAGCTGCTGAGTCATGTTTTCCTTGCTTACCCCGCTATGGGTCCGACCAAGGATAGCTTTCCAGGTCCAAGCAAATTTGTCTGGGATGCTAGGGTACCTTCTATGATCATATGTAGGGTCATCAGTAATGATGGTGCTCACCCTTTGATCCCGCTCCCATGTTGCTGTCCGACGGAAGAGCCACCGAATTGATTCGTTAGATCTCCGAAAACGCTTACCTACTCTTACCTGATTCTCGCGGATAAATTCGTGCTCCGTGATCCTCAGAACTTGCCCACGCGATGTGACCATTCCGTACAAAGCAAGTTCCAAATCCCTCGCTTTCCGTTTTCTTCTCTGAGCCACTCTCCGACGTAACTGCACGATTGACTGCGTTCAGAAAAAACGCAATCTATCCCAGTTGGCAGCACCTCTTTGTGCAACCCAGGTCTTCTGATCCATAATTACTCGTATCTCCTCAACTGCCCGTTTACGTTCCTCTTATGGGGTACTGCAGCCGAAAAGATTTGTAATAAATTGTGCCTGAACATTTCTTCCACGCATATGTATCTCCACTTGCTCATGGTCAGACGGTACCCCAGGCGTACTAGTGACCACCTGCTGAACCCATTCGTAACACCGTCTGGGGATGTAGAATTCGTCCAATCTACTGGCGGAGTCCCCTCTCCAGAACGTGAAGTCCGTGAAATCCGCCATGTCATCCACTGTCCAAGCTGAAAATTGCACCAAAACCGCGTCTTGTAAATGACTTTGTTTCAACAAGGTGGTTAGATCTCGACATTCCGCTACCCTATCCCGGCTGCCCCCAAGTCTGTCCAAGATTGGTGTCTCCACGCAGTTAAAATCACCTCCAATCATCACCTAATTTCCTTTCTCGAAATTCCACACTGGCAGACTGCGATAGAAGGTTGCCCGATTCACATCCGTGTCCGAGGGCGCATAAAGATTGACATATTTCCATCGCCCACAGTCTAGAGCTATGATTCGTGAGGTCCTCCGTGCCTGTTGCCATGGTTGGAAGTTTACAGCAAGGTTAGGAAACAATAAAATACCTACCCCTCCTGTTTTCGACGGTGCTACGCTCCAATAAGCCAGGGTTTGCACCTGCCCATCCACTCTCCACATGCGTTCCCACTGTTCTGTCAATTCACCCGCCTCCTTCTGACTGGTTACATGGGTTTCTTGGACGAAAATGCACACCGGACGCTTATCTACTGGTATGTTCCTCCATGATTGCATCCACTGGATTCTTGTCCCCGCGGAAAACCCACGAACATTTTGGGTAATAACCCTAAAATCCTCGTCAGTACTTCCACTCTGTTCTTCCATCCTCGGTCGCGATATGTCTCCTATTCTTGCCACTGTATGCTTGCTGTACGTGACCATTCTCTCCAGAATGGCCGTTACTGACTGTAGCTTGGTTATGTCCCGTGGCACGCCCTTAGTAGCGCGAAGGGGACTCATCCCTCTGATGCCCCCCCACTCCAGTCACTTCCATGTCTACTGTTTCCACCCCCCCCCTACATTCGTAGACATGTTAGTTAGTGTTGTATGAAAATATGTGGTAAGGTCCTTCCACACTGTAGGATCATCGTTGTCCAGACGGTGCGCTAGTCCTGCAAACGTATCAATTTTCGTCCTGGCCGACTGAAACCTTCTGATCTTTATCCAAATTGTGTCCGAGGGTAGCGCCAATTCTCCCAAAATCGCCGCTATGTGATGTCCGTAGACATTCGCACATAGCGCTGTTACTGCGAAGTTATAATGTCTATGCGGAGCACAGAGCTTCCACAAAGCATTATGACCATACTTACGGTCTTTGAGTAACTTCCAGTGTTGCCTACTCGCCCTTAACGCCTCTCTCTGGTTTTCTCCTTCCAACAATTGCACTCTGTGAGCCCAGTCCTGTAATATCGTCAAACGTTGAGGGTTAGAGTTAGCGTCTGCCTTCGTACTGATCATGATCATTGAGTCCCACTATTGTTGCCTCCAATCCTTGACCAACTCACATATCACGTCTTGGCTAAGGCGTATTATGATATGGTGGGGGTGACTGAAACACTCCAAGAGTTGTAGTAACGCGAGCTTGTCCTTCTTTGCAGCCCGAATCCATTCTTCATGTGATGAGTCAAATGTTGGGAAAGGCGTGCTTAATTGATGGTGCCACGCCGACTTCATGGAATCCCAGACTTGTTGTGATGTGATGTCAGGCTCATCTGGTGGCTCCGTTGGTGTTGACACATTTTATTCAATCTTAAGGCATACACGGGACCGGATATAGCAGCGGCATATAAAAAAGATTGGCCGGGACAACGACAGGAGAACCATCGGATGACGAATGGATGATTGTGTAAGGGCTTACGGAGGGATTCATTATTGCGCGACAACTGCATTCCTTTCTGAAAGGAATTGTGACTACTGCAGACAGGCTTCGTCTTCTGGTGACGAATTCGTTCCCAAGTAGAGGGGCACATTATTAAAATCGGTGTGGTCGCCATTTTCGCCTTTAGCATTCCGAAAGCCACCTCGCCCTGGTCATGTGGTCATTGGACCTGGCCGGATTTGGGTTGGTAAGCTGGTCGCCTGCTGGGGTCAGCAATTTCGTCTTTCTCATTGGCCAAAATAGTTGATCTGGACTATCATAATTTGCGGGAGCTGGATCGGCAGGAGGAAGTGCCCTGCCGATCCAGCTCCCGCAACTTATGATAGTCCACTTCACGCAATTCATCCAGCACCGCCGCGTAAATTGCGAAGTCTTCGATGAAACGGCTATAGTAATTCAGACTGCTTAGAAAAGATTGCATAGCATTCAATGACCTCGGGAAGGGCAAAATAAAAAAATGATTTAGCGACTCCAATCTTTAGGATTGGCTTCTAATCCAGCAATCGAGACTTGATGACCCAAATAGGTCACCTTGGTCTTTCCCCAAAAACTTTTTGCCACCCTAATCGAGAGATTCCACTTTTCACACGTAACCATTATTTGCTCCATTTTTTTACGCAACAAGTTTTACAAAGAACGCCGCCCCAAAACCGAGGGTTTTAGGTCGGGGTCCGGGGTTACCATCTCTCCGACCAGGGCGGGATCGTGGTTTGCCTTGATCTTGAAATTCCCATACAAAGCGGCTATCGTTTAACAGCTGGTAAATCTGCGGAGCATTTTAAGACCGAACGGCATCCGGTTCCACTCGAACAACTCGAAAAGGGTGACAAAAGCAGAAATCTCTCGTGCACGGTCAGTCATAGAAACCACCCAAAATCCACTAGCCAAATTCAACGAGCAATACCAAAACACTTTATCCAGGACCTCCAGTAAATCGTTAATCAGTGGCATCGGGTAGATCATCAGCTTAGTTAGCAGACGGTAATCAATACACGACCGTATGCCCACCCCGGTTTTCTTTAATAATCACGATGGGCGAGGCCCATGGCGAGGTAGGTGGCTGGATGATCTTGGTGGCCAGCAGTCCTTTGATGAGCTCCAACAATTTCCCCCAGCACTGGGGAGCAATCTGTCGACACGTCTGTGCTACTGGCTTTGCATTATCGACGTCGATGTCACACACCGCCCCATGGGCAGATGGGGGTAGCGCATTACCTTGGCCGATCAGCAGAAGTCTTCTTTTCCATATAATATCCTTCAATCTTCTGATCTCTTCTGGAGTTTTCACTTCTGGGTCACCCACTTGTAAATCCTCCATAGTGACCGCCGGAGGACAGGGTATTACCTCGGGTAGCACTGCCATCTGGTCCTCCATGCATTCGACATACAGGTCGCCCCCTTCGTGAATGCAAACCTGGTCGGCCTCAACGTCACTCCCGGTCGGTCCATTCTCTTCTGCAGAAGGGGTCTAAACTGAGTCAACGGCGCCATCCACCTCCGACGTTCCAGCAATATCATTCGAAATGGGTTCCATCCAACTGTCACAGGGCCGACCTGGTCTCCCGTCCAGGTCAGCTTCGGTTAATTCCGAATACAGGTCAGGTTTGGTTGACTCACCCGGGTCGATTTTGGCTATTTCCGTACCCCGGTTGGCTCCAGTTGTTCCTGCGTCCAGGTTGGCTCCGGTTAACTCATCCAAGTCAGCTTCGGTTAATTCCGAATCATCCTTTCCTCGTGGCTGACCCAGCGTCAGACGTTGCTGGATCCGTTACCCCGGCCTGAATCACTTCTTCGCCAATCTTCTCATTATTCGTGGACGGCGCGGCAGGACTAGTTCAGCTACTGGTACCAGTGTCCGGTCAGCCTGTCCATATTGATCCGGTGACGGCTGGCTCCGAGTCAAAATTCGGGAAGGTGTCCGGTACTCCTGTGGTGTAGTCGCTCTCAGAAAATCTTCCTGAGACGCGAACACCCACGGGGGTCCCAGACGACTGACTACCGTAGGGGGTACTCCGTCCATTCGAGTCATGATCCGATCCGGCTTGCGGCCGGCTGGATCGATCGCTTCCATCCGCTTGATCGCGACTGCTCGAATGTTGCATGTTGAAAGCTCACCTTGTGTACCCGTCAGTACTGGGTGGTTAGCTCTCCTGGTGGACCCTAGGGCGAAAAGG
>MIQA02001661.1:0-20833 GCA_001887855.2 Sclerospora graminicola | reverse complement strand
AGCCCTCAAGTGCCGAATCACCTTCAGAACATGTTTTCGGCGATGATGGAGCGATACTCGGAAGAGCAGCGTCGGGTGAGTGCCAGCCGCGGCAGTGCGGGGCCACCGGACCAGCCGGCTCGTCGTGGTAGTCGGGCGCCCGAGCCAGCCCAGTACTATGCGAGGGAGCCGATTGACGAAGACATGGAGTCAGTGCAGTCCAAGTAGAGTGAGCCTCGTGCCGTCCCACCAAGCAGCCGGACAGGTCGCCGATTTGGACGGCCAACGAATAGGAATCTGTCCTCAGCGACGTGGATATGGAATCCGTCAAGTCAGCCAGGTGCCACTATGATCCGGATGTCCTGGACCTGGGGATGGCTCGCCGAGCCAAAGTGGCCCCAGACCAAGCGTTTGATCCGGACTCAGGGGCGATTACCAGGGTGCGGATGTCAGCTACGTCCTAGTTGAAGGATTTCACTGGGACGGGACATGAATGATGACCTAGCCCGAGGATGGCTGAGCAATATGAAGTCAGCCTTCCTCAGAGACCGGACGCCGGACTATGATAAGTGCCTGATTCTCGGAGACTTGATGAAGGGTCTGGCTAAAAACTGGATCCAGCAGCTCAGCCGGGAAGTCCGAGATAACTTGGAGGGAACTGGTTGAAGCTTTTGGAGAGCAATACTGCAGATCGGGAATGTCGGTAGCGCGCCAGTATTTCCACAACAAGAAGCGGGCATACGAGCCCCTCTAGAATACCTCCATCGTCTACATGTCGCTGGCATGAGGGCGAACATACCGGTTAAAGAAGATGCCAGCCGGTCAGAAGCTTCCCGGGAACATGTGGAGCATTTCATCAGCACGTTGAACGATTGGGAGCTGGCGGACCAGCTGGCGTTACTGCGATTGAAGAATGACACGGAGCTGGAGCTGACGCTGCGTACTTATCAAAGAGCGAAGAAGCGAGGCCCTAAGGCAGCAGTTGGAGCTGGCAAGTACAAGTCACGTTTTAACCCGGGTCAAGGAAGCCGGCCGCCATCCACCAGGACGACCCTAGCCGGCCGCATGGTGGCCCGAGAGTCGGATGCGACTAGTTCGGAAGAGGAGTACCAGCGGTCTGGGGGCGAATCTGAGGAGGAGCAGTACCGGTACCTGTTCTCGGCGGAAGCCAGTCAGCCATCCAGGCTGCCAGCTGGGTCCAGCCAACAGAAGGGTTTTCTGGCTCAAACGGACCAGGATTACCCCAGACGGAAATGTACCCACTCTGGGTCCATCAAGCATGACGACCGGAGCTGTTGGAAGCGGCTGACCTGCAAGAAGTGCGAAAGGAAAGGACATCCGGCGGAACACTGTTTGTTCACCTGCAAGACTTGCGGGGAAGTGCACGAGGCTGGACTGTGCCCTATCGAAGAATTCTACAACCAGATGAAGAAGTGGTACGTCCCGACCAAGCATGCTGGAATGTTGCCGCCCGGGGTGGAAAATATGTTAAACTAGATCGCTCGCCAGGTTGGAATCTGGTTCGAGCCGAGCGGTCTAGTGTTAGTATCTATGCATATGTCGGTAAGGAGGATAATCAAGAAGCAAAGCAAAGCGTAACCGACAATACATGTAAGTTTGACGATTACGTCATCCGGTCCCCAGGCAGCAGGGCTGACCCATTTCCTGGTGAACAGTATACGAACGGACGAATATTCTCGGTCTAAAGTGGTTTTTATTAACCGAATCACGAGGTTATTGGAAATACCATTCGCTGGATAAGCAAGCAAGCCAAGGCCGATGGTAAAAATAATAACTAGAAGGCCACCATGCTGTTTGACGCTGGCGCAGAAGTGTCATCGTGACACCACCTTTGCTCGTAAGGTTGGATATGAGATAGATGAGACGAAGAGGCAAGAGTGTTATTGGAGAAAGTTCGTACATGACCCAGGGAAGGACAAGAGTAAATATTACACTGGATGGGTTGTTGGATACTATTTTACTGCCTGGGTAGGTAGGCTGGCCGGGTAGGACGCAATCCTTATGGACTTTATGGTCCCAGCCGGTTTACGATTGGATTTATCTCATTGACGTTACCTGATGTGGTTCAGATTCAGCTGGCTGACCGGCGGCCCCTATATGGCGCCCACGTCCAGTTCCTCAAGTTAGATCAGTTTGTAACGGTGCCAGTGGGAAGGACGGTTGAAGTAGCGGTACGACCACACGACAGACGGCGTAAGTTATGGCTGACTAGGGGCGAGTGTTGGGTGCCCTCGTTCGTCAAAGGGGAAGGTCACCTCAATTACATAAGTGTAACCAACATCTCAGAACGCCCCTCACCTTTCATGAGGACGTGATCATTGGAATGTGGCCGGCCGAGGACAAAGTGCAGAGGTTCTGTCTCTTTTGGCTCAAGACGCTATATCGGGTGGCAAAACCTGGCCTTTCAGGCAACTACCGATTTGGTCAGCGAAGAGGAACCGGTGGAGGAAGACCGGACTCCAATGGTGGCTAAACCCGAGTACCAGACTCCTTCTAGAATATTGATGCGGCCATCGCCGAATCCCGCTGGATGTGCTGGCCGAGATCATGCCCTAGTCGCTGAACTGTGTTTAATCACTCCGTCGAAGATGGACGAACGGCTGGATCAGGAGAAAAGACAAGTCGGCGTTACATGTGCGGCCACCTCCGATGCTGGCTGACCCGATGGGCAGGATGATGCTGAATTGACTGATCCGAGCTGACTTGGATTCGGAATTAGCCGAAGCGATCCAAGATGGGAATCCGGCTGATCCGGATTCGGAATTAAACGAAGCCGACAAGGTCTGCATCCATGAAGGGGGCGACCTATACGTCGAAGGCATGGAAGATCAGATGGCGGTGTTACCTGAGGTGGCTCCCTGCCCACCGGCAGTTACTATGGACGATCTACAGGTTGGAGACCCAGACGTGAACACTCCAGAGGAGATCAGTAGGCTAAAGGATATCATATGGAAAAGGAGACATCTACTGATCGGTCCAGGTAATGCACTACCTCCGGCTGCTCATGGGGCGGTATGCGACATCGATGTACGCAACGCAAAGTCGGTAGTGCAAAGATGCCGAAGGGTCGCCACCAGTATCGGGAAAAGCTGTCAGAACTCATTAAAGGGCTGATGGCCACCAAGGTCGTCTAGTCATCAACCTCGCCATGGGCGTCACCCATCGTAATCATTATAAAGCAAACCGGAGTGGATATAAGGTTGTGCATTGATTACCGTTTGGTGAACCGGCTGACTAAGCTAATGGCTTACCCGATGCCGTTGATTAACGACTTGCTGGAGGATCTGGACAAAGTTTTGTGGTATTGCTCGTTGGACTTGGCTAGTCGATTCTGGGTGGTTTCTATGACTGATCCCGCACGGAAAATCTCTGCGTTTGTTACGCCCTTCGGTTTGTCCGAGTGGAACCGAATGCTGTTTGGCTTAATAAATGCACCGCAGATTTACCAGTTACTAATAGATAACGCGTTGTATGGACATTTCAAGATCAAGGCAGACAAGATCCTGCCCTGGTCGGTGACGAGTTCACCGAAGGTGACCCTGACCCCGTCCCGAAAACCTTCGGTTTTGGGGCGGCGGTCCTACATCGATGATATTCTTGTGACGGCTACTACCTGGGATTTGTTACGTGAAAAAGTGGAACAATTGATGATTACGTGTGAAAAGTGAAATCTCTCGATTACTGTGGTGAAAGGTTTCTGAGGAAAGCCGAAGGTGACCTATTTGGGTCACCAGTTTTGGATTGCAGGACTGGAAGCCAATCCAAAAGATTTTGAGTCTTTGAGTAATCTGCCTTTCCCGCGGTGGTTGAAGGCCATGTAATTCTTTTTGGGCAGCTTGAACTATTACAATCGTTTCATCGAAGACTTTGCGGTCTATTCAGCTGTGTTGTACGAGTTACAGGGGGCGGATTACCATAAGCTGCGGGAGCAGGACTGGCAAGGGGAAACGCTGGCCAGGTCAGCTACTCTAGCCAATGTGAAGCTGGCCTCGTCAGCTATTTTGGCCAATGAGAAGATGGACGAGTCCGCTATTTTAACCAATGAGAAGGGGGACTCGTCCCTTATTTCGACCAATGAGAAGGTGGACTCGTCCGCCCTAGTGGGCAACCGGCTCCCCAACTTCAATACGGCCCGGCCTGACAACCACATGACCAGGGCGATGGTGGCTTTCGGCTGCTTAAAAGCAAAGATGGCGCCACCTCGGTTCTGAAGCACTTTGATATTAATAAGGTGCCCGTGGTCATCATCTATGCTAACAAATGGGCTATCTCGGCTGCCCTAGTGCAGGATCATGATGGAGTATATTGTCCTGTGATGTTCAACAGCCGGACTCTGAAAACTAATGAAGTGAACTATGGGCTGGTGGATAAAGAAGTTTTCACCTTGCTACAGATTCTGAATGTATGTTATACGATGTTGGTATCCCGCCCTATTAAGGTGTTATCCAGACCGTCGACCTTGTCGTGGCTTCTTACAGCAAACGGAATTGATGGCCGGCTGGGTAGATGGGCTACACTGCTGTCCCAGTTGTCTCTAGAAATGATCAAGTGCACTAAATGAGAAGAAGAGATACTGGGCACATTAGCGGCCAGCATCACTCCAAGGGCAGAGGTGGAAGAAGCACTGATAGCGATAGCGCCCTGGAAGCAGCCACGACAATCCATCACACTCCCACCACCGACAGTTGGTCCAGCAGAAGCGTTGATGGTTCTGAGCTTCGATTGGTCAGCGAGTATCAAGAAGGGAGTGGGCGCCTACAGCACCATCTTTTGGAAGCTGCCCGAGTGGGAAGTGGTCGCCGCTGCCGCTGACTTCACACCTGGTATAACAGTGAATGGGGCGGAATACCGAGGACTGCTGCTTGGTTTTGATTTGCGGCCGTCCAGACATAGGGGCGGATAATCATATATGGCGACTCCAATCTAGTGATTAGACAAATCACTGGAGAGATTGGTTGCAAGGCTCCTAGACTGAGACTGTTGAGCGACCGTGTCATGTCGGCTTTGAGAAAATGGCCGGAGCATGAACTGATGCACGTTAAAAGAGAGTTGAATAGAAGTGCAGATTATCTGGCCTCCTTATCCAAGCGGGACCAGATTGGAGTTATGATTTCGGATCCAGCTATGCTAGTGGAACTGGTTGAGATGAAAAAACTACCTGAGATAATCAGACCGTCCAGTGGTGAAGTCCGAATGTCCGGAACCAGTCAGTCAGGAGAAGAAATGTTCGATGACCAGATGTGTATAACCGGCACCCAGGTTCGGGAGAAGTATGAACTACCCCGCGATAGCAAAAGTTCACTTCAAAGCTCCTCATGCTGACCGGGTCACAATTCGGCCAGTCAGCTCGAAGACTGAACAGTAGTTCGCCTGTCTTCAAGAGCTGACCGGCCAGAGTTATTGACCGAACCGAGAGTCAAAGGGGACTGAAGCGTTGGGGTAGTTTGGAAACTGATGATGAATGGGATAAAGAATTTAAAAGAATAGGCTGGATACATTGGATTGTGGGTGAAATGGAGCGTTGAAAAACTACGTCGGGTGAGATCGTGCCTCAACCTTTGTGCGGCTGCGACAAGACTCAAGGGCGGCTGTGGTGAAGCGGTTCCGAAATGAATCAATTACCGGACGGCGGGTCAGCGTTGGAGCGGGCCGGTCATGTGGATAAGTGGATCGGAATTAACGGACTGATGAGAAGTAAATCGACCTACCTGGTTGGTAGAAATGTTGGTACAAGCTAGCTGCCCGGGTCAGCTACCGACAGACGCAGGATGGCAGCTGCCGGAGGTGTTCGAAAACGCCCGCAAGTACCGGATCGGTACAAGACACGGAAGCAGAATAGATGAAGTGATCCAGATGCTAGGAGCCAGGTCGACCAGCGGCTGATCAGCTTGACCAAGTGGGGCTGGTTGGCCGTTGATGGTTGCCACTAAGGGACGGATTGGTTAAGAAATGGACATATGAGAGGCTCCAGGGGAGATTATGTCCCTGTAGTAATCGGATGGAACACAGAAGGTAGATGGACGGTCGTGAAGGGGAGTCGGGGTTAGCGGACAGGTCTTGTCCAGGTCGAGGAGGATGGCTATCCAGGCGGGTCCGGATATTTGGTGTACAGTTCACAAAAGCCGTCCAGGTTGAGCTGGTCGCGCTATTTCAGGTAAGGCAAATAAGCATTCAGCCAGATTCTTTTGGGTAGGTTACACAAAAGATTTAATTGGATCTAGGGATAAAAATCAACGTACGTTTCGCTTTCAAAGGCACAAGTCGTCACTGGTTCACAGCAGAGGGCTAACAAGGTTCCCTCCCGTCTAGCTGGTATTGGTTTACCCGGGGAAGGTTGAAACCAATCCACCGGAAGTCCCCTGACCGGAAGTGGTCGTACAACTTATACTCAACTCAAATCGCCCGTGATTGAAAACACGGTTTAGTTCTATTGGAAAGTGTGGTAAAGTTTTGGCTTACAGTGGAAGTACTGTTTGGATTCCCTATATTATCTATGGTTAAGATGGCCGATCGATTATTTCGGTCCAGCCTTTGCGGTATACAAATTTCAAGTATAACGCCAGCCTGCTTCCCGGTGAAGATTTCCGCCCAGGAGAAAATCTAGTCCTAACCCACGTTCACCAATTAAACCGGCTTTTGTCTTTTCGCCCTAGAGTCCACCAAGAGAGCGTAATCACCAGTGCTGACAGGTACACAAGGTGAGCTTTACAAACATGGATCATCCATGTCGTTACAGCCAAGGTGATGCAAGTGGGCGGTCCAGCCGACTTGATGCTGGCTCGGACCAAGACCTGATGGACGGAGTACCACCTCCGACAGTCAGTCATCTGGGCCCCCGTGGGTGCTCGCATCTCAGAAGGAATTTCTGAAAGCGACTATACCACAGCTTGATTCATGCCGTCAACAGTTGCTTAAAATGAATTCAGATCAGTCCAAGCTGCTGTCCATTTCAATAGGCCCATGCACTGTTTGACAGCGTCCAAGAGAGTATGGCCCAGTCCCAGGATATGGGCGCTGACCTCCTAGACCAACGGGAATACTGCTTGTCATAGATAAAAGCTACACAGAAAAAACTAGACGGAGTCAATGCTCGCGTCACACAATTCATGCAAGGGTATATCCAAGTGTATCATGCCGTCCAGACCTTTTGGTTCTGTATTGCACATGGATCTCCGATATGCCGAATTCAGTAGATCCTATTGTTTCTACAGCTGACCTGCCCACATCTGCTGATCTGCTCGCCTCTGTTTTTGAGCCCAGATCCAATGCTACCAGTGGAGCTCTACAACTATAGACGTTCCCAACGGGTCAAATTTTGACACACGTGGAATGACTTAAAACCGCCCCGATTTCCAATGTCAGCAGTTTCACTTCCAAAAACGTCAAGTGGATTCAACCCGTTCATATCCACACATTCGTCTTCAACATACAAGCGACCGAAGCGAGTAGACCCTCTAGACGAAATCTGGCGGGAGTGCGGATTGATATCCGACTCGGTCTTGGACTCATCAGCCTACCTAGAGCGGGGGCCGATACGCCTCCTCAGACGATGACGACGTGACCAGAAGATGTATGTTGCATTGTCCTGATCACGGAAAAAGACACATCAAACCATGTCCTGTAGCGATAGCCGAGCAGATCGCTCACCAACCGAATAACTGTCCCTCAATTAACAGATTTCTTCTTCGGCTAGCCCTATCCTGGGGATATCACCTCACGCTGAGCGGGGTCAGTCCACTTCCCCAACCCTCGGCACGACTTTACTACTCCAGCAGGCAGCCCCTAAAGAAGGCGAAGGACGAAGATAACGAAATAAATGAAATTGAGAAAGAGGATGAAGATACGACCAATGACCTCTCCTCGGCTGGATCTATCCGAACCAGACGAGCAAGAGGACAAACCTCCTGCAGGATTTTCTCCACCGACGCCGTGGGTCATGTGGTTCCCGCGCGTCACGTCTATTAGCACAGCTGGCCTATATGAAGTTGACCCCTGGCCCGCGGACTAATTACGTGAGTTGTCGACCTTACCAGCGTCAAAATCGCTGGACTGTTGTCCCGACCTGCCTTTGGATTTTTCCTCCGTCTACCAAAGCGCCCCATAGTTTGGCGTGACGACCTGACATGAATAAGGGTGATGTCGATTACCCTCTGAGCCTTGGTAAGTGCTGACAACAGCGATAACTCGTATGGGGCTACCCTCTGGTGGATGAATTTTTTTAAGCAAGCTTAAGGCAAATTCCTCCTTCGTCCCACCGTAGCCTTCTGAAAGTCGACACATG
This sequence comes from Sclerospora graminicola, assembly GCA_001887855.2. Taxonomy (NCBI): domain Eukaryota; phylum Oomycota; class Peronosporomycetes; order Peronosporales; family Peronosporaceae; genus Sclerospora; species Sclerospora graminicola. The sequence continues at coordinate 12,552 of MIQA02001661.1, read as the reverse complement.
TTTTGTTTATTTCCGCCAGGCTGTCCGTGTTCTGGCTGCATATCGGGGCCGCGCAACAGCGTCGTAGCCGGGCAGGTTACCGCAACCTGGAACTATTTCGGTGCCCAATCTTTCAAACATGACTAACCGCAAGGTAGAAGAATGGGTAAAGAGCCGAAGACCGCCTTTTGTTCCCCAGGCTAGGCGACCCGGATCAAACTGCGTCCCTCCAAGCATCTCTCGAATACATCGATTTGGAAGACCCACAGCCGACCGGTACCGAGACGGCCCGGATCGTCATCTTAGGCTCGACGTGGTCCGTCTCCAGGGCTAAGTTTTATAAAGCCGTAAACAAGAGCAGGGCAAATGTCTCTGCCCTGTCTCACTCCAATATACTCCATTCCATTAATTGTCTATCTCCAATGCCAATCATTTCAATAGTAACATTCATGTATACTTCAGGTTCATCAATCATCATCATGTTTGTCATCATATTCATATTAACCACTCATCCGCCCCTGCGTCGAACTCTCCCCGGACCTGCCTGACTAGGCCAGCACTTGCTTATCACCTGATTCCGAACCGGTCAGCTCCAAATGGGCAGACTGTTACCCAGATCAGCATGGCGGGTAAGAGCGACCTATTTCGCCAAAAGGGCGTCGGTCTCCTCTTGAGTCTGCATTACATCGAATCGGTTCCGACGGTCCTCTGGCGATCGAATTCTCGCATCCACAGTTTAGGTCAATCTCATCTACCCTGGTCTACACGTCATAGTTCGAAACTTCCCGTGGGCTTGTCATAGTTAAAACCTACCTGTGGGCTCGCCCTACCGAGTATTCCAATATGACCTGACGTTTAGGATCATTTCAACTTCATATGACGTGGTCAATCCCAGCTGTCTTCAGCAATGCTTCATCAAAGTCAAATTTGTGTTCGTTCGAGTCAGGCGTATTTTCGGTCAATCTGGGAAGTTCTTGACTAACTTCAGATGAATTGAAGTATCCAAATTTCCCTGGGTATCTAATATTTTGGGGATTCCAAAGAAAGATCCGGCAACCGGAAAGTTTCTGAAACGCACAGAATGGCTCCGCAGCGGAAATTCGAAGATCCCCATTCGATGGGTGATTGACTACCGCTATGTCAATAGCATGTCAGTCGTGGCAAAACCCCTTTTGCCATTGATCGAAGACCTATTCGACCGCATGGTTGGATGCAATTATTTCTCGCTTCTCGATCTTGCACAAGTATATCACAAAATGGTAGTGTTACCATCACGTCGACCGTATACGGTTTTAAGAACCCAAAAAGAAACGTATCAATGGGGTGCGCACCAATGGGTTTATCAGGAATGTCTGATGTCTGGGAAGACACTTTTCAGTCTACACCGACACTTCAGCGTGCAAGTGGATGCTCCACCACCAAAAGGTGTCTCCAAAGATGGCACGTATGTTGACGTTCTTTGCCCGCTTTGGCTTTGTCTTACATCATGTAAAGGACGGCCGAATCTCGTGGCTGACGCATTATCTCGTTCGGCAGTGTGTGGAGAGAATTCCGACGAAACCACTGTGCAAGCTCCCGATATGTCGCACGTCGTCCATGACTGTACCGATGACTGCAATCTAGGCTTCAATCTTTTGGATAGGCACATGGTTCACTCTGCTCTCATTCAGTACATTCCGGTGGATGTCTCCCATCTCTTACACGACGATGTGGAGTTGCGGGGTCGGGAGATTCCTCCGATAGAAATTGGTCAGGAGCAAATCCACAGCGCCGACTTTCACGTTGTGCGCGCAATTATCAGCAACAAAGTGCGAAAAGCGATTCAGCAAAAATATCGCAAAGACAAGTTTTTGGAAAATGTTTGGAATAAAAAACAGTCGAATGACACCTTCATAATCGACAAAGGACTGATATACATTCAGCAAGATAACGTAATGCAACAAATATGCATTCCAGACATACCGGAACAAAGGCGAACATTTTACATGAGTTTCATGATGCAGCTACAGCAGCACATCCTGGTGTTCACAGAACTTGCATGAAGTTGAAGCAATGGAACTACTGGCCGAAGATACTTGAGGCACAAAAAAAGTCGAGACATGTGAAACATGTTCTCGATTTAAGTCAAACAGCCAGTGAAAGAATGGATTATTGATTCCTATCCCCATTCCGGAGGAAATAGTGTCAATGGGCTTCATTACTGGACTACCCGTGTCGGAAGGGTATGACTTTTGCGTCATAGGCGACAAGTTGTCAAAAAGACCGATTTATGCACCGACGCATACGACGGCCGATTCGAAAGACACTGCGAAGTTATTCTTCGACGTCATAGTCCGTCATCTTGGACTGCCGAAGGTAATTATCAGCGATCGGGATCCGAAGTTCAAAGCAAACTTCTGGAAATGTCTAATGAATATAATGGATGTCGAACTAAGCATGACGACCGCTCATAGGGCGCAAGCAGATGAGCAAACAGAACGCCAAAACTTGGTTCTAGAAGACGCTTTACGCTGTCTTGCATCGTACAGTGGAGAAAATTGGGCCAATCGACTTGGTACTATAGAGTACGCGCACGCCACCTCGGTGAACGCGTCTACTAAGCTCACCCGTTTGAGATCGATAACGGAAGAGAAGTATCCAATCTGATTTCTCACGAACAGTTGACTCTCACACTTAGTTGAAGAAAGTGAAGCTCGCGGCCAAGAAAATTGGACCGTTTGAGATGATCAAAATGATCAAAAAGCTTAATTGAAGCTACCGCAAAAATATGAAGAGACTGCACTCATCTTTCAACGTCGACCTACTCTCACCATACAAGCCAAATGTCTCTGAGCTTGCGGAACGACCACTTCCGGGGGCATCACCAGTTATCCTAGCGTCAGACACAAGAGATGAACTACACATCGTGGAAAAGTTGCTTTGGCGTCGTCAGCGCAGCCGTCAAATAGAATGGCTAGTAAAATGGCATGGAGTGTAATAGTACTTGGGAGCGCGAATTCTATTTGCCACGTTTCGCATTGGTATCGACTAGTACAGGACCTTCGAGACTGCCAATGCGAAGTCAAGTCCGGGGAGATGTCAGGCCGCAGGGTACGTGCGACTTGATATCGCACGTACCCGTATACAGGAGTAACAAAAAAATCACGATGTTGAGGGAAAGTTTGGAGACTTGAGCCTTACTTGGTATATTTAATACTGAAAAGCGTTAGGTCCTTAGTTCGCTACCCTGTGCTACATCTAAGGGGCGTTCTTATAAAATGTCCCGGGATCCCGGGACCAAATAGACGACAACGATTGGCCTAGAAAACGCGGGTTAGGTCACGTCGGGACGGCATCGGTCCCACAATCTGGCTTGGTCCCACGGTTTTTTTGGGACGTTGGGACTGGGACGTTCGAAGTGCACCACAACAGAAAATACGTCATTAACAAACGTGCACCACGCAAACGATAGACCAATAGTGTTAGCGCTGTTTCGCCTATGTGACCACACGAGTTTACGCTAGGCCTTCTATTTTCGTGAATCAGTCGTTCGTTGGTCGGTAGGAAGGAACACTGCGTTCATGAATAGGGGAAGTGGAGGAGCAAGTCTTTGTAGCTAATAAAGGTTCGTTTACTTTTCATGAAAAGGTCTAGGTGAGTTCGTCGTCATCCATATCAACAGATAACAAGCCTATGACAATCCCTTGTCGGTGGAAAGAATCAAGGCGATATGACGTGTCCAGATGGCACAGTGCTAGCCCCTGGCGAAGCATTTGATAAGGTGTGGAATTTGTGCAAAGGTGGTCCCAACGAATGGCCCATTGGAGCGGTGCTCTCCTGTGTCGGTGGCGACAAGATGCAAGCTCTTGAGAGCGTGCTGATTCCGTCCGTGCTCCCTGGCAAGTCCATTGATGTGTCTCTACGCATGGTTGCTCCGGCAAAAGCTGGTCGGTACACTGGGTACTGGCGCTTAAGTACCCCCGACGGCAACCGCTTCGGGCAAAGACTCTGGGTGGATATCAAGGTGATGGAACAAGAAGAGCCAACCACCGTTACTCCTATTTCGAAGGAAAGTCGGGTTGATGCCTCTGAAGTCGTCGCCTCGATAGGCGATGAATCGTTGAATAATTCGGAGACTTTGGCTGAGGCACTGACGACTGAAGACCCTCGATGGGCATGCGAACTTCAGGTGCTGGCAGATATGGGCTTTACGGATATACCACGCAACACAGCTTTGCTTACACAGCACAACGGCAACATGGACGCTGTCATTACGGGACTATTGAGCTGAGTGCTTGCGAAGCCGCTCCTATGTGCGAGGCCACTTTGGAAGCTCCCGGTTATGAGAAAAGTAGAGTACCGTAATCGTTATGTGCTTCCTGACGTTGGCTTGCAACTGACACCTACAAGTGGCTAATCAGCGTTTGGCATATATTTTCCCGCAGAATTTATGTCCTTCTTGACACCTTAATATAACAAATTATATAATGTCAATTTATAGTGGCTCATAAGTAATTTAACTGAAATCTGCAACATATCACTGTTTGACAGGGTTGGGTCATAAAAAATATAGCTGAAAAAATTCAGATCAAAATTTGATTCTTATTTGGGACTGTCCCGGGGTCCCGTTGTAGGAAAATGACTTGGTACTCTTATCGCCCTTACAGGCGCGGACGTGTTTAAGCCGGTGAGAGCTTTTAAACAATCTAATTTGTAGCCCCAGCTGCAGCCGATTAGAGCTGTCAGGTGGCGTCAATTTACGTGTGCGACTTGACGGTTCAAGTCACAGATACTCCACGCAGGTGCCTCGACCTTAGTGTCTTCTGTTACTGTCTCTATTTAGAGTTTTTGTAAAAGTGTATTAATATAAAAAGTTACTAAAATAAATCAGTATCGACCTTTTCTGTAACCTAAATGTTATGTAACGGTGTCCTGTCGTAATTATCGCAAAATAACCTGGAATTTAATGTTTCACACATTTCATCAAATGGGTACAAAATTCCAACACTCCTTCCGAGAAATACCGGGACACCTCTTCATGCACACATGCATCGGGTCTGCGTTAACCGTTCATCCACAATAGCGTAATGACCCACATGAGACTTTCCAACCATCAATTCAGTCCAATTTGCTCTCGTAATTCCGCAATCCTTGGCGCACTTAATGTCTTAGTTAAAAGATCAGCAACCATGTCTGCGGTGGATACATGTTCGGGCCGCATCTTGCCCTTCTTGGTATAATCTTTGATGAACTTCAGCTTTATATCCACATGTTTCGAGCTTGACGCACTGGCTTCGTTCTGCAACTGCTTGATAGCAGCTTGGTTGTCAATCTTGAGAACAATCGGAATTCTTGAATGCACTCCGATTTCATTGAACAATTCCTTGATTCCAAGTGCCTGTCTGCCTCCGACTGCAGCGGCCACAAATTCCGCTTCGACAGTGGACAAGGCAACAGCACCTTGCTTGTTGCAGTTCCAACCTGCAATCATTCCATTTACGAAAATCACGGTTGCACTTATGCTCTTTCTGTCCTCTTTATCAGCGGCAAAGTCTGCATCGCTGCAACTCACGATGCGTATCGGTGAGGGTTCACCTTCATCGTGTTTCAATCTTAGTTTCAATGTCTTGGTTCCTTTTAAGTAACGTGCAATGCGCTTCGCCATCTGGTAGTCCAGTAGACTAGGCGCATGCGTGTGTCGTGTCGCCCGGTGCACCGCGAAAGCAATATCGGGACGGGTGCACGGGGATATCCATAACAGACTTCCGACAAGAGATTGAAAATCTTTTATGGTCGGGACACTTCCGTCAAACTTTACCGGTAACTTCAGGTTTGCGGGTCCTGACAATGTTTCTTCGAGAACCGGAGTTTTGACAGCATTTGCATCCTGCAAGCCATGTCTTTCCAACATTTCCTCAATAGTACTCTGCTGGTCGATATGGTACTCTAGTTCGTTTCCTCCTTCGATTCGCATGCCTAGGAAATTTTCGACCTTTCCTAGGTCCTTGAGCTCCAAGATGCTCATTTTTCCGAAAAATTCATCCACGAGACTTTGGTTCGTTGCGGTGACCAGCAGGTCATCCACATATACACCCACTAGAATCGTATTTTCATCAATAAATCGCACAAAAATACAGGTGTCAGTCAAGCTTTGCTTGAAACCCATGTCGACTAGTGTTTTTCGCAATAACTCGTACCAAAGTCGGCCAGATTGTTTCAATCCATATAAGTTTCTCTCCAATTTAAGTACCAACTCTTTCGTACTCTCCACACCCAAATCTTCAAGTCTTTCACTGCTGATCTCCATGCCTTTTGGTATCTGCAAATGTATTTCGCAGTCTCCTTCGGTTGGTGCCTTTGGGTATGCGCTGGGCACATCACCGTGCCGCGCTGGCACCCCCCAAATTTTTGCCAAAATCAATATAATCTTCACATTGTTCAATTCCATCACCGTAGAAAATGTCATAAAGTAATCTTCGCCAAAAACCTGCTTATCTCCACGGGCAACGAGACGCGCTTTGTACCTCTCGACCCTGCCATCAGCTTTCAGTTTGGTTTTATAATCCCATTTGGTTGGCAGGAGCTTTTTTGCTGGGTTGCGCCTGATGACCTTCCAGGTCCCCAGCTCGTCCAGCGACTTCAATTCTTCTTGTTCCGCGGCCCTCCATTTTTCTGATTGTGGTCTGTCATGGGCCTCAGAATAGGTAGAAGGGTCTGCGATTTTAACTGCCGTGTCATCGACTTCATTTGAGTTATCCACCACTGTGAAAGCAACCAGTAAATTTCCACTTCCACCTTCGGCACTCGGTGGCACTTCGTTGACTTCCGCTTGACTTGGACTTTCATTTTCTTCCTGTTCTGTAGCCAAAGGCTGCTGCCTTGTAAGTCTTTTTCCTTGCTCTGCTTGATTTTCTCTGCGTGGGTTGTTTCTTGGAGCTCTTTTGCTTACTATCCTGAAGCTCGCGATCCCCGCGACTTGCTTGAGCAACCTTGTTTCTTTGCTCTTCGGCGCTTTCCTGGCGTGACACACTTTCTTCAAGGCTTTCATTTATCTCTCCCTGCAGTAGCCGTGCTATTTTCTGGTTGGCGTCCTCACTCAGGGTCTCGATCTGAGTAACATGTCGGGTGGTAGTTACCACCCGGTCTTTCAGGAGTAAAACCTTGAACCCTTTGTCTCATCGTTCCTGCCGAGTATTAGCGCCCGTTCGGCATGCTTAGCCAGCGATTTTTTCCGCGGGTCCCTCCATACCATGCATGGAGACCCGAAAACAACAATGTCACTGACAGCAGTAGGTTTTCCAGTCAGCATCTGGATCGGGGGTGCCCCGCATGGGTTCGAACGAGTCGGACTGCGGTTGAGTATATACGTTGCATACTCAGCCGCTTCTGACCAAAATACCAGGGACACTCCCGATCCAAAAATCATGCACCGAACCATATTAAATATGGTTCGGTTCATGCGTTCAGCCTTGTCATTGGATGCTGCGGTACCCGCTTCGGTAATTTGCCGGCGTACCCCCGTCCGTTTGCAGAAGAGATCCACAGTTTTAAAGTCTCCACCGCCATCCGTGCGTAACACGTGAATCCGGCAATCAAATTCCTTTTCAAACCAACAGAGAAAATGCTCGAACATCTTTGCTGCGCGGTCCTTTGACCGTGCAGCAAAGACTCGTACATTATTCGAAAAATGATCAACAAATACCACTAGGTATCTGTTGCCACGTCTGTCTCTTGGGGTGATGGGACCTTTCAGGTCGCTGCATATCACCCCGCCAACTCTGTATATAGGGGAATTTTTTCCAGAGTCCTTTTTGGGCTGCCGAGACCTTTGACCTTTGCCTTCAGCACAAGTCAAGCAGTTTGGTCGAGCATGATCAACGATTCTGATGCCTGACCTGGGGTCTTTAGCGAGTTTTTCAACCGCATCGTAGGCAAGATGGCCCAACCTTGCATGGAAATGGTGCAGGGTCCCTTCCTGCACATCGTCTGCTCCTTCTTGTGATGCCACATTCATCACCATATTCGAAAATTCTCTTTTCAAGTTTGTCTCTCTGTGTGCATATAATTTTGCAACAAAAACAGAACCACACACTTCAATGGGAAACAAGACTTTGCTTTTTAAAATCAATTCCATTTTTTCTCCATTATCTCTCAACATGCATCCTTTCTTGCGCAAGCAACCAAGAGAAATTAAGTTCTTGGCCAACTTCGGAGCAAAAAACACTTCGGAAAGTGTAATCGTGGTCTTGGTATTTGCGTTTGCTCTCCCTTGTAGCGTAATTTTTCCAACTTTCGTCAGTTGTAGGCTTCCGCCGTCAGGAAGCGTTAATGCATCCGCATCAGTGCACTCCTTTGCATCTTCTAACAGTCTTTCATCAGAGACTAGGTGCCTGCTGGCACCACTGTCAATGATCCAGAGATTTTCATCTTTGTTTAACGAAGCGTTAAGGTTTCCGCTTGCTTCACAGTTTGCTTCACTTGTGGACAATGCGAACCGCTGCTCTGACATGCGGTTTCCGCCACGTCCCTTGCGATCATTTCCTTTGAAGCTGCGGCGGTGACCTTGCCGCGGGCAATCCTTCTTAATATGGCCTTCATTTCCACATGCATAGCAAACTCTTCTGTGTCCACTCTCGCCCACAGCATTAGCGAAAATCTTTCCGGGTTTCTTGGGCTTTTGAGCTTCGTCGTCGATTTCTTGAGCCCATGCCACAAGTTCTTGGGCGTGCTGTATATAATCTTGTCTCTGTGGATTGTAGCGAACCAACAGAGCAAGCTTGAGCCTTGGAGCAGCGTACTTCACGATGTTTTCAACTATCAAACGTTCGCTTGACTCGCTCTCCTTGGCCAGCGTCACCAGGTATAAAAAATGCTCCGTCCACGTTCTTTTCGGGTCTTTCTCAGCCGCAAAAAGAGAGGCGGCTTGGTGATGAGTGATATGTACCTTGAATGCCGTCAGTAATTGCTCCAAGACGAAATAAAGTGTGGAGTTGAGTTGCCACCAGGTTCCAATGTTCGCCTGGAAGTAACTCAACGCTACTCCTTCCAGGTGTTCACCTAGCTTGTTAACTTTTAGACGCTCATTTCAGGCGAAACCACACGAAAGTTCGGCAATCTCAATGGCTTCAATGAACAGGTAGGCCAATTGCCTGATACCTGAACCAAGCCCAGGATAAAATTCACACCCAGAAATATCTGTATCGTAAGCTTAGGTATTTTAACACCACTCACTACCGCTGTTGGGTGACCAAACATGTTCACTTGAGGGGCCATACCCCCCGCCATGCCTTGTGGCCCCATTCCTGGCTGTTGTACCGGTGCACCCTCACCTACCCCACCACGCATGGCCTCACGCGCCGCGGCTTCTTCGGCGCCTAAATCATTCAGCGTCATTTTCATGCCAAATGGCCCATGGTTTTTCAGTGTGTCTCGAAAGACACTGGCATACTCCGAGCTCTTGTTCGAGCCGGGGGACGTACTGGGAGCTGATCCAGTGGACCTGGCCTCCTCGACAGCTTCAAGCCGTCTATCCATCTTTTTGAGATACTCCAATATGAGATCCATCTCAGGGTTTGACTTTTCACCCTTTTCTTCTTCCATATTCAACGAAAATTAACTTAGAAAACGAGAGTTAAACTTGTTTCGTCACGAAAAAAATGTCAACTAGTTTATCCACGATAATCAAATCCACTGCAATCGGAAAATGCTCCACTTATCCACGAAAAATGTGAAAGTGCGAGAAAATTCAAAATCGAGAGAAATAATCAAAAGACACTCGGTTAAGGCCCGTGGAAGCTTGGGCTCATAACCTGTAGGAAAAATGACTTGGTACTCTTATCGCCTTTACAGGCGCGAACGTTCTTAAGCCGATGAGAGCTTTCAAACAGTCCAATGTGTAGCCCCAGCTGCAGCCGATCAGAGCTGTCAGGTGGCGTCAATTTACGTATGCGACTTGACGTTTCAAGTCACAGATCCACGCAGGTGCCTCGACCTTAGTGTCTTCTGTCACTGTCTCTATTTAGGGTTTTTTAAAAGTGTATTAATATAAAAAGTTACCAAAATAAATCAGAATCGACCTTTTCTGTAACCTAAATGTTATGTAACGGTGTCCTGTCGTAATTATCGCAAAATAACCTGAAATTCATGTTTCACACATTTCATCAAATGGGTACAAAATTCCAACAGTGCCCCCTCTACCCTCCCCCCAATGAAAAAGAGGGGGTCCGCAGCATTTGATTGGCTGCGAGGGGCACCCAAGGCAAAGGAGGGGGGCTACGCTTTGAATTGTATAGATTGTGTAGATGTATTGATTAAATAAATGACCCCAAACACCAATTAAAAAGTGACAAGAATGAAATGATCAGAGAACAATAACCGCCAATCAATTTTATGGAATCTTAAATGATCACAATTTATAATAACACCTTAAAAGATACCTCGTTCTTTAGGTCACAATTGCAGCGATCTTTGTTGGTTTCATGGTGGAGGTGAAACGAAATTTATCATTTTCAGGTTGCATGGACTAAAACCTGTCTTACTATGTTGCTGCTTTTGGCCTCGATTTTTTATCGGTAACGATTTTTATTACAGGCAAATGCCGTAAACCTGCATACGAACGCAATAGCAACGTGTGCTCATACGTCAAGCTTTCAACGCTATTAGTTTTGCCTTGCAGAGCATCAAAACCGATAAACATAGAGAAGTATAGGTACGTTGGGCGCATGATCAAAGCTGAGGGAGGCGCATTGAATATTTTTACACAATAGTTTCTTGACGGAATTCGAGAACTAACAATGCGACTTCATGAATGTCTTATTTGATTGGTCCTAAGGGAACGAACGGCCTTATCACCCTTACTAAGAGCGCCATTTACAGTCATGACCCGATGTCGTCGCGTCGAATCTAGAAAGAACTAACATACCCTAACCACACAGATTTTTTTATAGCACATTCTGTTTATTTTTGTTATTTTTTCGTCTGATGGTGTAATATTGCAATGGGATCCGAAATAGCGACAAGAACATTCACAATATATTCGTGAGCGACACAGAGGCTTCAAAAGAAGTGAATATGCCGGCGGGAATTCGCGATGATATCATCAAACGACAAATATGCTCGCACGTAATGACAACGTGGACTTCTCTTTCTTTGATGAAGCGTGCAGATGAGGCCATCAGCTTACCCGTTTCAAGAAAAAATACGCTTTCTGCACATAGTCGACGCATAAGATCCGCATACGAACCGTATTAATTGTCGCTTAGTTGCTGGATGTCGCCATTTTCGCGACTCGATTCGTCACGATTAACTTGAGATGAAGAATATGCAATTACATCCCACGATGATTATGTTGCTTTAGAAATCACAAGTGCGGACGAATGTTGTCTCGAGTACATCCTTCTCGTCTTGTTGGCGCGCGCTATAAGGTCTGTCACCTTTATGTATCTGGTCTGCGTGTTTTTGAAACCAGCCAAGGTTGAAGTTGCAGTTTTTTACTGTATGTCGGTAACATTGCTTACTCTCTCCCTTCTATTTGTACCCACAACGACTCGAAACGTAAACTAGATCCATAAAAAAAGACAGAGCCCCAAAAACATAGAAGAAAAATGAATACTGTAATAGAGAAAGTTCATCAAAAATGGACAAAGCGGGAATAGGGTAGTCAAGTAGGGGCTTCATGGGTTTGGGTGGTGGGTCTGGTCCTAATATCCATAACCCATATTCATTGTATATTGCACGCTCTAGAGGCCATGCCGATTGCGGGATTAGAATGTAGTGGATAAAAGTAAGCAGTCCAGCAAATAAAGTAGCAGAAGCTTTAATTTGAAATGTTAAGTGATGCTAATGTGTACATTATTTGATATTGTCATCTCGGTTGTTGTTGGTGTTACGCCGTAGCACAACTTCTACAAAGCACACAGATACCGATTGCGGCAATAAAATTTAGTAGATGAGAGTAAGCACGCCCAGCAAACATAATAGCGAATTTTAATTTAAATAAAATAACGGCAAAAAAGTGATACTAAATTGTACATTATTCTATGTCATTTCGAGTGGTAGTGGTAGGCTGTAGTACAACGTCTACAGAGAGCACAAGCACGACGATTAAGGAAATAGGATTTATTAATAACTTATTAGGTGAGAGTAAACCGGCCCAGCAAACCGGCCCAGCAAACATGACTACCGATAGGTTTTAATATTCAATTAAATAACGGTAAACAAGTGATGCAAGTTTGTATTAATTATTCGATATTGTCATTTCGAGTGCTAGTCTTATGCTATAGCACAACTTCTTGAAAACACACAGGCACGCCGATTGTGGCGCTAGCATAAGCGCGAGCCGAACAATGAGAACTTGCCTTCAAAGCTTGACGCATGCTATTTGTTTAGTGTATGTAATTTCGAAGTATGATTCTACCGACACGTTAGGTTTTTAAGTGGGCCGGGCCCAGGAGTATTGTGCGACCCGCACCAGCACCGGTCGCTTATTGGCTTATACTGTACAGACCTAATCCCCGTCCTTTGTGTGCGTTTTCTCTGTTTTGGTCACCCTTTCTACGCTATTAATGAGCTTTCTCCGTTATTAATTTTTCCTCT
>MIQA02001659.1:0-23797 GCA_001887855.2 Sclerospora graminicola | reverse complement strand
AATTTCAGAAGCTGTGGGAGGAAGTGAACGTTTGGTGCTCGAATGTGTGATTAAGCATCCCCGCATTGAGTGAGACCTCAATGGCTTAATACAATCATACGAGGACAAATTTCCTGAGGCAGTGCGAAGAATTGTTGCCATTTGCGCTGCGCAAAACGACAGCAAAACCCAAAAAAAGTACGTGGGAAACAAGATAGTAAATTACGTTGAAGACAAACCGAAGGCCAAAAAGTGTGGAAACTGTGGGAAATTTGGGCACACTCAAGAAAAGTGTCGAAACAAGGGGAACATTAAAAAGAGATTGATTTCACCCTGACCATATCAAGTGACTGCAAGAATCTGAACAAGAGCAAGTGGATTTTGGACTGGTGCAAGTATGCACCTCGTAAACGACTCAAGTTTCCTACAAGATGCAAAAGACGTGAGTGGAGCATGTTTTTCAAGCAGACGGGAAGACTTTGAACGTATCCAAAAAGGAATGGATACAGATAAAAGTAGGGGCCGGTAAAGTCACGAACAATATTCGGATTGAAGAAGTATATTACGTGGAAAATCTCGCGAGAAATATCATTTCTTTTGGCCTTTTGGAAGAAAAGCGATGCGAAATGGCCTACAGACAAGGAAGGAGAATGATGATACACCGATCATCAAACAAGGTCATGTTTGATATCGAAAGGATTAACAAAGTCCTTTCGGTTGATGTGAAAGTAGACCCACCAAAGAAAAAGGTCGAAAGTACAGTGTTTTCAGTGCTCGAATCGAGCGAAAAAGAGTATGACACGGGTTCGGATATTCAGAGAGGAACGCTTATGCATTTTCTTTCGCGCCTAGGGCATGTGAACTACGAAGCAATTGAAAGAATTGCAAAAGACCCAAAAAGTGGCATTGGATTGACCAACTCAACACGATTAAACTGTTTAACTTGCGCTCAAGGCAAGGAAACCAAGAACTCTCGATAGAAAAAGGACAGTGGAGACAATGCGCCTACGGACAGGATTGGTGGAGTCATCTGCTCGGATCTGAAAGGGCCAATTACGCCCAAGTACAGATTTGGAAATCGGTATATGGTAAACTTTGTCGATTTCAAGTCCAATTGCGTAAGGGTATTTTTGGCAAAAACTAAAGACGTCGCAGCAAAGAAATTTGAACATTTCATGGCGCACTTTAAACGACAATATAGTTGCAAGATACACGTTTTGAGGACCGACGGAGGTGCAGAATAAAGGAACCTGGATGGTTTCTGCAAGAGTACAGGCATTTCAAGACAGATAAGTGAAGCCGGAAATCAATTAAGCAATGGAAAAGCCGAAAGATTGCACCGAACCATTATGAATATGGCTCGATGGATGTTTTTTTTTTCATGTGGATTAAGTTTGGCTTTCTGGGGCGACGCTGTGCAATACGCAGTCTACATAATTAACAGAAGCCCAACAAATGCAAATGCGAAAACGGCGTCTCCCATCGAAGTAATCACGGGAAAAGTGTCAAATCTCGGCGAAATTGTGGCTTTTGGATCACCTTGTACGGTGTATCGCAACACTGAAAAAATTCGCTCGCACACAGAGCTCAAGAGGGTATTATTGTCGGAAAAATCGGAGAAACAAAGGGATTCAAGGTTCTACTGAAGTCGGAACGCAAGGTTGTGGTCACACAACACATAAAAATATTGAAGCATTAGACCAAGCCCAGAACGAGCAGATCAAGAAGAATCTACCTGAAGCTCAAGAATTAGAAGGGGTCGCAGAGCAAGATCCAGCGATTGAAAGACCCAAGTCTAAAGGAAAAAGGAAACCAAAAACGTGGGCACGCGAAAGACACGGGACAAGGGCATACGCAAAAAGACCAGACCCAGTGACGAAAACAACAGAGCATGACGAAAGAGAAGAACCATCGACTGAAAATCAAGGTACTGTGAACCTGATTACCGAAGTCGATCCAAGAAATTTTTTGCAAGCAATGAAAAGTTCTAATCGAGAAAAATCGAAAATGGCCATCCAAGAAGAAATTGAAGCTCTCGAAAGGAATAACGTATGGAAAGTCGTAGACATGCCAAAAGACTGCAAGCCATTGCATACGAAATGAATTTTCAAGACTAAAAAGGACGAAAATGGAAAAATCGAAAGGTATAAAGCCAGACTTGTCACGTGTGGAAATGAACAGAGGTTCGGCGTCGACTACACGCTCACTTTCGCAGCAGTGATCGAAATGAGCACGGTGAAAATTATCTTAGCCTTGGCTTTTAAGTGGAAAGTCCACGCAAAACACAGGGACATCCCGAATGCTTATGTAAAAGCAAGCGAAGATGTACACGAAATTTTTCTTTTCTTACCAAAGGGCATGGAGACGAATGAAGAAACTTCGGACAACAAACACAACTCACCAGTATTAAAGCTAAAGAAAATGTTATACGGTCTCAAACCAGCAGGACGACTATGGAACAAGCTACTACACGAAAAGTTTTTGACACTTGGGTTCAAACAATGTATTACCGACATGTGTTTGTATGTGACGAATAACCAAGAAGGGATTACGATAGTCAGAGTCTATGCGGATGGCCTTCTAGGTACGGGGACGGATGCAACTTTGGTGGAAAATTTCTTTCGGGACATGAAAAATATTGGAAATAAAGAACCTTGGAAAGGTAATTAAATTTCTGGGAATTCGTGTGGCATATGACGAAACCAAGGGCTATATACTTGACCAAGAAGTTATGATTGACAACCTATTAAAGGATTACGACTTAGCAGAGGCAAATCCGCTAAAGGTCCCTATTTCTTTGGAATATGAAGACTTGAACTTACAGGACGATGAAAAGCTACAAAAGTCTGGAAAAGTCACAATCAAGGGTTTTCAATCACTGGTCGGCAGTCTGCTGTGGATAACGCGTTGCACAAGACCAGACATTGGATTCGCCGTTCAGAAGGCAACTCGGCGAACACATGCCCCAAGAATGATTGATTTGAACTTAGCCAAGCGTATTGTGAAGTATCTTAAAGGTACTAAAGCTCTGAAGCTGCATATGACTGGCGAAAGTAATGATGAAGGAATCAAGATTGAAGGTTTCAGTAACTCAGATTTCGCAGGTGCCGAAAATGATAGAAAATCGACCACAGGAGGAGTAATCACGTTGGATGGAATTATTGTAAGCTGGATGTGTAAGAAACAAGGTGGCATTTCGTTGTCGACAATGGAAGCAGAATTCTACGCAGCCTCAAAAATTCAAGTCGAAATGTTGGGCTACCGAGAACTCTTGCTAGAGATTGGAGTGAACGTGAAAAAAAACGAATTTACGAATGGATAATCAATCGGCGATAAAAGTAGTCGAGAGCAAGGAAGGCAGTTCAAAGATCAAGCACGTTGACGTGAGATTAAAATTTATTTCTTCAAAGAACAAGACAAACTAGATTCAAGCAAGCTACGTCGGGACTAAAGATATGATAACCGATTTATTAACGAAAGCGGTACCATATCCTAGGCTACAAGAATTACGTCTAGCTGTCGGGTAGAAATGACTACGTCCAAAATTGACTTTCAAGAAGGAGTGTTGAAATATCATTAAAACCACTTGGTTTTGGAAAAGTACAAAATGTTTTCGGTAATTTCCGATGTTGGTGAAAGCAAATTTAGGTCAGTACCGATTTTTACTATTTCTCCTATTTTAGACCATTTATAACTTGAGCGCCAAGAAGTTACAGTAAGGTCCCATAGGAGTTGAAACCAGCGAAGACACTTCGCATACATAGTTTAGCGATCTAGGAAACTAATCACTTTTTAATATATATTATATTAACTACGTCCCTGTTTCTGTTTGCTTTGGACTACGCTGACTGAAGGACACTGGGAAGTTTGCACGTGCTCTTGGCTACAATTGTTACAAGGAAAGACAACTTCAACTTCGTGTCTACAGTGGATTTTTACATTTGATTTTACGACTATTTCGCCTACGCTATTTTGTGGAGATTTTTCATGGAGAAGCCTACAATTGAACAGGAAGAGCGCAGGTGCACTAAATACGCTGTTGCAATTGTTGATGATGTTTTTTACGATGAAAACAGACGTATAATATTCCAGTTAACGAGATTATCGTGGTTTTATGCATATTGTGATTTTTAGGTTAAGTAACATTTTAGCCATAATTGCCTTACATGATAAACACTTTCATTTTTGTCTAGTAAACGACACGTAAGACTCTTTAAACCTGGGCGACTCCCTCACGCCGGGAACTACCACGCCGGACTTACAAGTAGCGCAGACGCACTCACCTGTTACCTAACGCCTATACTAACCGATAGAAGTTAAGTTTACACCAAGAGGCGCCAGACACACTAATTGATATCTGGACGCTGTGGATAAGCTGTAGGATGTGTGAGCGCATAAATACCTTAAGAGCCCCAGGTTGCGTGGTTTAGGATTGAAGTTTTGATTTTTACGATTTTTTTCTAGCTTTCACGTTTTAAGTACGAGTTTTGTAGAAGTCCCGTGTGCAAAGGGTGACATTGGATTGTTTTTCTAGTCTTTTCTCGGTAACATAGTGGAGAATCAGTGAAGAAAAAGTTGACGTGGTTGTTTAGATGGAGGGAAGTCTATGTCCAACTAACGTTTTGGCTAAATCCAACTTTTGAGTCATCAAGGGTTCGAGTTGCACCAAATGGTTGTAATCAAATATTGTTACGACCAACAAGTGCCACCATTCTTTTGGACAAAATTAAATACAATTATTAACCAACCACCTTGAGTGGGGGTGATGTAATGGGGTGCCATTACATAAAAGATATTTAAGTTGAAATATCACAGTTCAATTTCAGACTTGCTGTCTGGAATGTGAATATTGGATTATAAGTTATTATACCATAAGAGACATTTCATAGATAACACAAATGTGCAGTAGAAACCACCTCAATAAGAGACTGTTACTTAAGACAAGTTCACTTTCATAACCTCTCAACACAGATAATGAGTAGTATTGCAATTTTCAAACGACAAAATTTAATAGGGAATATTCCAAAAGCTTCTTAAATGAACGGTCATAATTGATCTCCTCTCTAAAACGATAACCCGTACTTTATTGAGTGATCTCAAAAATGATCCAAATATAGGGATGTTACTTGTAGCAAGTTTGATATTTATGAAATGTCCATAACGGTATTCGAGTTGACATAAATTATTGGGTAAATGTCAGAGTACTTTTAGGTAAGATTTTCCGCGAAAAGCTGCTGTTTTTGATATTTTTGGTGGGTTTTTTGGTCGACTTTTGTCAGGTTGTATATTTTTTCAGAGACATCCCTAAGGATAACCCGGGAACTGGGATAACCCTTAATAGTCCATGGAAGACAACAGCTTGAAATACAATTATAGAGGAATAATTCCATGTTTTCGAGCTTTTCATTGGTTCATGCGGATTCCGCCTTAAACAAAATTATCCTAATTTAACTAAGGTACCCAATTTCCTGATGTTTTACGTTAGCGTTACCTAATAATTTATGGGTAAATGTCAGAACCAGGACCCAAATGATTGTAAACTTTTCCAGCGAAAACTGCTGCTTTCGGTTAATCAGCCAATCGTACAGACATATAATTGGCTTCCTGCGGAAAACTGCGGAAAAACGAAGGATGTAGAGCTGATATTTAGAGAACCTGACCCTATACAGGGTGGTGTAAGCCATGTCAAGCGCGGTGCTGTAAGGGCCTTATATCCTTACACTTTTTAGCTCTAAACCCCTCATAAATGTATTCACTCTTTGACTTACCGTCTTGCAGCCACATGTCTTAGTTATATATTAATATATATATCTAAGGGACTATTAATCAATTAAATAGTCCAACTCTAAGTTTAATCTTAATTAACTTATTGAGGAACAAATTACATTTATTTCTTATCAATTGCATGCTTCCTCACTTGCCATTTAACAGTGCACGCCTGTAACAGCTAGCCTGTTACAACCATAGTCCGAGGAAGGATCATGGTTTCGGCCATGATCCGAAGAAACAAATGCATATAATGGATATTAAAAAAATTAAGAAAGAAGAATCGAAGGCTGGATATGTCCAGAGTGGGAAGATGGTTGGATCAGGACCAACTCACTACCCAGGTCACCTACCCCTGGATTGGCAAGAGCCGGATTATCCTTCTCACAAGGATAGGCCACATTTCGAAGAAGAAGAAGTAAAGCTGGACGGCCTATCACAGAAGGTTACGGACACCTACCTGGAGCGTGCCCACCACCTTCGCGAGTTGGGTCAGTTCTTACGGACCGATGGGGTCCTGAAGATAACCTGACCAAAAATCCTCGGTGGATTAAAAGGTCTCGTCTCTCCCCATCTTTTTCAGACAGCCACGTGTCTCTCATTAGAGGACTGTTCGATCAGCTCAAGCAGGCATCAACACCGGCGCTTTCGACCCGAACCAGTTGTTCGACCTGAAGGCGGATAGGCTGAAGGAGGCATCCAACGCACTTCAAGATGTTTTGGTACCGCTAGTGGGATGCTCTCCGTCGCAGAAGATGACGGCAACAGCTGAAACGACCTCATCTTTACCGCCGGCAGCCGGATTCCACTCGGGTTCTTCTCAGTATGAGTCTGCCCCTTCAGAGGCGGATTCGACTGACTCATCTGTAGGCATTACCCGCATGACGCTTGGCCCTACGGGAGCAACGCGTGTGGCAATGGCCACGAGGTTTGGGGGATACGAAGATCCAGATACGCCCGATCGGAAGGAAACCAGTCAGCATAGCGTCCAGACCCGGACGGCGATGGTGGATCCAGATCCAAGAGGCGAAGGCGCGGATGTGCGGATTAAGAAGGAATCCCGAGCCGGCAACCAAGCTTCCCCCCAAGTCACCCCTCAAGTGGATCCTCAAGCTAGACCTCAAGTGCCGGATCACCTTCAGAGCATGTTTTCGGTGATGATGGAACGATACTTAAGGGAACAACGTCGGGTTAGTGCCGGCCGTGGCAGTCCAGGATCACAGGACCAGTCGGCTCATCGTGGGAGTCGGATGCCCGATCCAGCCCAGTATTATGCGAGGGAGCCGATCGATGAAGACATGGAGTTAGTGCAGTCCAAGCAGAGTGAGCCCCGTGCCGTCCTGCCAAGTTGCCGGCCAAGTCGCCGACCTGGACGTCCAGCGAATAGGAAGCTGTCTCTCAGCGACGTGGATATGAAATTGGTTAAGTCAGCCAGGTGCCACTATGATCCGGATGACCTGGATCTAAAGATGTCTCGCCGGGCCAATATGGCCTCACCCCAAGCTTTCGATCCGGGCTCAGGGGCGATTACCAGGGTTTGGATATCAGCCACGTCCGAGTCGAAGTATTTCACTGGACGGGACATGGATACTAAGTCCGAGGATGGCTGAGCAAGACGAAGTCAGCATTCCTTAGAGACCGTACGCCGGAGTATGAGAAGTGCCTGTTTTTTGGAGACTTGACGAAGGGTTCGCCTAAACACGGGATCCAGCAGCTCAACCGGGAAGCCCGAGACGGTTGGAGGGAGCTGGTTGAACATTTTGGAGTGCAATATTGTGGATCGGGAATGTCGGTGGCGCGCCAATACTTTCATACCAAGTAAGCGGGCAGATGAGCCCCTCTGGAATACCTTCATCGTCTGAATGTCGCAGAATTGAAGGCGAACATACCGGTTAAAAAAAGAAGATGCCAGCCGGTCGGAAGCTGACCGAGAACATGTTAGCATTTCATCAGCACGTTGGACGATCGGGAGCTGGCAGACCTGCTTACGTTGCTACGACTGAAAATTACTACGGAGTTGGAGCTGACGCTACGAACTTATCAAAGGGCGAAGAAGCGAGGCCCCAAGGCAGCAGTTGGAACGGCAGGTACAAGTCACGTTTTAATCCGGATCAAGGAAGCCGGCCGCCATTAACCAGGACGGCCCGAGCCGTCCGCATGGTCGGATGCGATCAGTTCAAATGAGGAATACCAGCGGTCTGGGGTGAATCCAAAGAAGAGCAATACCGGTATCTGTTCTCGGCGAAAGCCAGTCAGCAGTCCAGGCTATCATCTGGGTCAGGCCAGCAGAAGGGGTTTCCGGCTCGAGCTGACCAGGATTATCCCAGACGAAAATATACCCACTGTGGGTCCATCAAGCATGACGACCGGAGCTGTTGGAACCGGCTAACTTGCAAGACGTGCGAAAGGAAAGGACACCCGGCGGAACACTGCTTGTTTACCTGCAATACTTGCGGGTAAGTGCACGAGGCTGGACTCTGCCCCATCGAGGAATTTTACAACCAGATCAAGAAGTGGTATGTCCCGACCAAGCACGCTGGAATGTTGCCACCAGGGGTGGAAAAGATGTTAAACCAGATCGCTCGCCAGGTTGAAATCTGGTTCGAGCCGAGTGGTCTAGTGTTAGTATCTATGCATATGTCGATAAGAAGGATAATCAAGAAGCAAAGGAAAGCGTAACCGACAATACATGTAAGTTTGACGATTACGTCACCTGAGCCCCGGGCAGCAGGGATGACCCTTTCCTGGTGCAGCAGTATACGAAGGGACGAATATTCTCGGTCTGAAGTGGTTATGGAATTGAATTTATTACCCGGCGAATCACGAGGTTATTGGAAATACAATTCGCCGGATAAAGAGGTTCAAGCAAGCCAAGGCAGATGGTAAAATTAATAACCAGAAGGCCACCATGCTTTTTGACTCTGGCGCGGAAGTGGCTATCGTGGACACCACCTTTGCTCGTAAGGTGGGGTGTGAAATAGATGAGACGAAGCGGCAAGAGTGTATCGGTATTGGAGAAAGTTCATACATGACCCAAGGAAGAACAAGAGTTAAGATTACGTTGGATGGGTCTTTGGTGTACTACTTTACCGCCTGGGTAGGTAAGCTAGCCGGGCAGGATGCCATTCTGGGGATGGACTATATGGTCCCAGCCGGCATACGACTGGACTTATCTCATGGGACATTGACGTTGCCTGACGAGGTGCAGATCCAGCTGGCTGGCCGGCGGCCTCTATATGGTACCCACGTCCGGTTCCTCATGTTAGGTCAGTTGTAACGGTTCCAGTGGGAATGACGGTGGAAGTAATGGTGCGACCACTCGACAGGCGGCGTAAGTTATGGCTGACTAGGGGCGAGTGTTGGGTGCCCTCGTTCGTGAAGATGAAGGTCACCTCAATTACATAAGCATGACTAACCTCTCAGAGCAGCCCCTCACCTTCAAACTAATCACGTGCCAATCCAATAATTTAAAATTTTTGAATTTAAGCTTAACTGATGCCAAAAACTGCTAAGTCATTTTCTTCTAATACTGAAAGCAAGTTTAAAATTGCGGTCTTGACTTAAGGCAGAGAGAGAGCTTCACCTGACTCTCTCGTCAATATTGCTTAAACTTGTATGCAGCTAAACAGTTGCCAAAATTCTCTAAGTCATTTTCTTCTTATACTAAAAGCAAGTTTAAAATTGTGATGTTGACTCGAGGCGGAGGGGTGGCTTAACCTGACTCATTTGCCATCCTCACTCAATATTGGTTTGACTCGTATCAACAGAACCCCTACGTTATCAAGTTGCATTATACTTAGCAATTTGCAACCAGATCGATAAAAACACGATATACTTCCATTATTTTTTTATCTCGAATTGAAAACTACAAACACATACTCAAATCGCGATAGCGAAAGAACTGCAAGCTTGCTTGATTCAGCAGTCCAGGATTTTTGCCATGGACTACAGTCGTAATTGTCCAATTGTGACCCGATTTCTGAGTCGAAACAGTTCTTTACGAATTTCTTCCAGCTCAAGGCTGGAATGGACAACCCTCCGAACGTAAGTTCGGAGGTAAATCAAGTGTTAGAGACTGGGTAGCTAATCCGGTCTCTGTCTGCGTCAAGACGTTTATCGTCTCGACGGACACAACCGCAAGATCAGACGCACTCGTCTGATCTGTTGCCTGTTCTGCGACACGGTGATCTTTATCACTCGTGCGCAAGGCATCCTCAACATGATGACCACTGTCTACCATGGTGTTCACGCACTCACGACTGCCTTCAGTCGTGGGTTCTTCATCGTCGACACGGAAGTCACTTACATCCGTGCCGGTATCATCGTTTTCACGGTGGGTGTTTCCCAACGTGGGTAAATTTTCTATACCACAACCGTTATTGGTCGTGGTAACCTCAACACGGGGGTGTTTTGCACCCGTGTTCCACACGTTACCGACACGCAACGACTCTTCCGTTGCGTGTGCAAGTCCCTCTGGACTTTGATCAGCGGGCGTACCATCCGCTGATCTAGTTGGATCAAACCTGGTGGTGCCATTGCTACCCACCAGACTGTCTGACTCTGCGGTTGTATCGTTAGATACAGCCAGATTACTCACAGGATGATCAGATCCTGTGAGCCCACCACAGTCGATCGACAGGTTAACCCAGTCGAGCGTTGGTTGATGCTGGACATCCAAGGGATGCCCAAGATTACATCAAACTTGTCGTCAAGATCGAGGACGATGTATTCGTCCTCGAACAACAGTTCGTCTAACTCAAAGCGTGTGCGAATTACACGTTTTGGTACAGTCACTGTTGCACCTGTTGCTAACCGGACTGACTACATGCTTCGTGGAGATTGAATCTCCACGAAATTTAACGACGTTAGAACCTCAGTTCTAACGAAATTGTTTGACGCTCCAGTGTCAAACAGAGCGCGCATGGGGACATCGTTTCCATGGGGCTTAACTTCCAGGGTGATGAGAGGTTTTCCTTCACCCTGCATGTGCTGACAGGACATAGTCCCGTCTGGGGCTATTATCCTCACATGCCCGATGTCGGCATGTGAGATAACCCGTCCAGTAGGGCGCCCCGCCCCTACTGGTTGTTGACGTTTTTTCGCATCAACAGAGGGTTGCCCCTGTTGATGTCGCCAGCCAGCGGACTGTCCAGTCCGCTGACTGCGTGGCGCCGGTTGCGGCGCCATGCATTCATGGGCGTAATGGCCCATCTTTGCGCATCTATTGCAGCGAAGAAACTTCTTATTTTTCGGTTGCCACGGTGTCAAGGTAACTGCA
Organism: Sclerospora graminicola; assembly: GCA_001887855.2. Lineage (NCBI taxonomy): Eukaryota > Oomycota > Peronosporomycetes > Peronosporales > Peronosporaceae > Sclerospora > Sclerospora graminicola. The sequence continues at coordinate 12,774 of MIQA02001659.1, read as the reverse complement.
ACCGATAGGGCCATCGGTTCTGGACCTCCTCCGCCGGCGCTCTGGCGCGGGTTTTGGTGTCTCTGGACGATTTGTGAACTTCGTCTGTTTGAGAAATTGTTATTATTAACATGCTGCACTGGCGGCATGTTAAAGTCGAAAGGCTGTTGAGCCCTTCGACTAACCCCAGCATGCGTTGACGCTGAACGCATGCTGAATTCCTCTCGGATGCTTTGGTCTATAGCATCCCTCAGAGTCTTTGGGGGAACCCGATAAAGACTCTGTTTGATGGGACCGTCATTCAGTCCCTTCATGAAGGCGGTGACCTGCATGGCAGGGGGCACCGGCTCGTATACAATATTTGATAACAAATATTGTATTTTCTGAGCGTACGCATGTAGGCTCAGCTTGCCCTGCTTGAGTTCCATGAACTCTTCGCGGCAACTAAGCTCCATTTCTGGAGCTTCGAAGTTGAGCTTCAGCTCAGCTTTCAAATCCTGATACGTCAGGAACGCAGATCCATCAGTGGATCTGCGGCTCATCGCCCATGCCCTGGCGCGACCGCCCAGGCATGTGGTGGCGAAATAAGCTTGTGAACGTGGGTCCACAATCTTTTGCGCAGAGATGGCATCTTCCACCTCTGCGAACCATCTACGAAGGGGTTCACCCCCTTCGCCAGTAAAGGGCGGAATCCGCGCCTTTACTACATCAACGCTCGCACTCGCTGTGGGCGTTGTTGGTGGCGACCGTAACATTACGGAACGCACCTGAGGATCTATATACATCCTCTTGAAACGGTAACCGTTTCCAAAGCTTCCTCCGGGGTTTTACCTCGGAGGATGGAGATGATCTCGGTCCCTACGGTCCGCATCATCTCCACCACGGTGTCCACACTTCTCTGTGTCCATTGAGGGAAATTTTCACGCGAGCAGTCGCTCGCGCTCACGTTCGCTGACCGTCGTCATGACGGTCGGGCGGCTCTTAAACCTTCGTTCCGCTAGTTAACTAGCGGAACGCGTGAACAGTGGTCGTTAAGACGAAAAAGTGCTACCAGGTGTAACAGGCTAGCTGTTACAGGCTCACACTGTGAAACTGCAAGTGAGGAAGCGTGCAATTAAATCAGGACATAATGTAATTTGGTCCTCTATAGTTTAATTAAGATAGACTTCAGTGAAGACTGTTTCATTAATCAAATAATCTTTTAGAAATATATATTAATATATATCTAAGCAGTGTCTAGGTAAGAAGGAATTTAAGAGTGAAGATTATTATCAGTGGTTAAGAGCTAACAAGTATAATTAGATCTAGACTAATTTTAGTAACATGTAATGTAAAACTGATCTAATGATATCTTTATTATTAGATCTCTTGTTCGATTCGATAATTATATCAGAATCTGTTCTCAGGGTGGATTATAACACATAATAATCCAATATTCGCATTTCAGACAGTAAGGTCTGAAATTGAACTGTGATATTTCAACTTAAATATCACTTATGTAATGGCACCCCATTACAATCTGCCTCTATAGTGTCGCCCAAATCGAACAAGGCTCGGAGATTGGAAGTGTTTTCAGCGAAGCAGTTTAAAAATATTATGGCTTTTCCGGGGAAAAGATGATAACTAACGATTTAAATGATGACTATGATAGTTAACGTGGTTTGCTATGGTAAATACCAGCTAGAAATGACCATGGAGCGGCGGGTGTTTTAGATAACCAGGAAAGACCCGCTGAAAATCAAGTTGGAGTGGGTGGAATCATGAAAATACCGAACCTCACGATAAGTAATTTCACTTGAGAAGAGATTTATCCCGGTCTTGGAGCAGGTTCAGTCAGCGAATATACCTGTTTATTGAAGCACTTGAAGTTGCTTAACTGTCTTCTGGATTTAGGTGGACAGAACATGTAAAAGTTAACAAGTTTAGTGAATAACTGGAAGAAGTAGCGGCTAACTACTTCCAGACTAATATTACGACCTGGTGGCAGATTTCACAAGAGTTTTATTTCGTATTGGATAAGATGTTTCACGCATTTAGAGTTAATATTTCGCATCAACAAGCAGCGGCTTTATTTGCCGCAGAAAAGGATACACGCAGAACATGAACACAACGCTTTCTCTTGTTGGCGGCTTTAGTTTGGGAAAGTGAATCTCACGAGATGTTAATTGTGGAAAACATAGTAAAGTATGCAGCACCATTTTTTATGATGGGCCTGATAATCCGATATAACCCACCGCATATGGATTACATGCAGCATACATAAGAGCTCGTCGCGTGGGCACAATAGATCAAGGACGATGCTGTGAAGTACAAGATATCGGCAAAAAGCGTTGTAAATTTTGTGGACGAACGCAAGAAGTAAAGAACGTGTTTTGGATGTGGAATGGACGGACATACACCGATGTATTGTCGTCAAGGTGAACGAAAAGGTCAAGAAAAGCGTTTCGAGCGTAAAAGAAAGAGCAAGAAACGACGGAAACGAAGACAAGAATTTCGTGTTATCGACTATTGAGAGTGCTAGGGGAAAACCAAATTTTTAAGACAGAATATATTGACAAACGTTGGCATTTAGATACTTGACAGTGGTGCGAGTCGACATCTCGTGTCAAGTGAAGAATCCCTCGAAGACGCAAGATAATGTGGTGAAATGAGGACTTTTTACTGTCAGATGGAGCGAACCTTAATGTAACAAAGGTGTACGTTTGAAGACGGGATTCTCGACTATCCTGTTGACGGAGGCGTATTACGCGCCAAACCTGGCGAAAAATCACTTTTCCATTGGTATCCTACGGAACAAGGGATGTACGCTGAAGCACAACGGAAGAAAGATGCAAATGATGAAATGAAAGAGCTTAAATTTTGATGTGAAAGTGTCTCGCGGTGTGTTTATGTGGTGTATTCGTCTCGAAATTCTTTCCGAAGTGCAAACACCCACGGGTGGCCAGAAGGCTGACTGTCGGAGGGGGTACTCCAGGTCTTGGTTCAGGTCAGCGTCGAGCTGGCTGGATCGGTCACTTCCGTCACCTTGGCAGTGACGACTGAGATAATCCATCTCTTGAAACTCACCTTGTGAACCCGTCAGCACTGGCGGTTACGCTCTCCTGGTGGACTCTTGGACGAAAGGTTAAGATGTCCGGTATGGGCAGTGCAACGACTGTTAGGACTAGGGTTACTCCGGGGCGGAAATCTTCACTGGGGAGCGGACTGGCTTTATACTTGATTTCTTTTGCCGCAAATGCCGGACCGAGATTACTCAATCGGCTAGCCCAACCAAAGACAATAAGGGGGTTACTACAATCTTATATGTAGACGTGAACTCCAAACAATACCCGACAATCTTCCACAGTAAGCCAAAACTTCACCTTCCTTTCCAATACAATTTAACCATGTTCCAAACACGGGCAACTTGAGTGAGTATAGAGTTTATCAACGACTCCCGGTCAGGGGACTTCCGGTGGGTTCATTTCAACCTCCCCGGGCAAACAAATAAATACTAGAGGGGACCTCTGCTGTGAACCAATAGCGACTTTTGTCTTAGAATGAGAAACGTATACTGATTTTATACATAAATCCAATATAAACCTATGGTGTACCTCACACAAAATACATCAGCCGCCCTGGACGGTTGCTCGTGTACCTTACCCAAAATTTAGTGATCGGCCTTGCTGGTTGTCTGTGTACCTTACATGGCTCGCTGGTTATCTTTAACATCTTCCTTCTCTCCACACCATTGGCCGATAATGCCTCATCTGGCTACTACAGCGATCTAGCCCTGCTAGCATCACTGGAGCCTCACACGCGTCTCTTGACCGCCTACACTTACCATTGTCCACCTTCATAGAATTGCACGGCCCAGCTACGCTGCCGCACTCTTTGCGGGTTCTCATAGCTTTTCCGAATCCGGACTTGGTCTCCACTCCTTTCCAATCTCCATGTGCCGATCCGGCCCCTCAGTGTTCCTTCGCCCTCCATTCGTGTCTATTAGTAGCCAACTTAGGGTGGTCGCCCCGGGCGGTAATTTGGGCCAATCAGGGATGGTCCTGACCAGGTGTGCTCCACATCCGGCTGTTGGCTCATCCTGGAATCGCTTCAACTCACAAGAGTAACTAAGTTTAGAAATGCTCCGTTCAAGATCTTCTTGGATCCTTTTCGGCAGAGAACAAAGCAGCAGCTTGATGGTGCGTGTGCCGGTTCAAACGCTTCGTCCGTCTCGGTAGGATCGAGGGGCCAAAAACGCCCAGCCGGCTCTAGCCCCCTTTTGGCCGGTGCTAACCCGCCTAAGAAGAGGAAGCAGAGCGAATCCCCACCCTCGCGCCAATGTCCTCCGGACAAGTCGGACGACGGGGAAGAGCTCGGGTCGGAAAGCGATGACAGCTTGTTCGCGAAACGGTCCCCTCTTGCATCTCCTCAATACACCCCCGGTAGAACTGGTCTCACCCCCAGTTCTAGCTCTGAAGAGGACTCGGAATCCGATGCGGCCGCGCCCCCATCCGGGTCAGCGGCCGCGCCTCCATCCGGGCCGGCGACCGCGTCGCCGTCCGGGTCAGCGGCCGCGTCGCCTGATTCTTCCTCGGACTCGGGGTCATCCTCCCCTTCGTGTATCTATGATGATGACGAAGAAGACGAGGATTACGAGGCCCAGCAAGTCAGTGTTGCGTTATCCCGCTCTCGCGCGGATACCCGTCGCCACCTTTCCAGTTCCGGTGGGCGAACGACGGGTCAAATGGAATCCGATCAGATTATCGATCTGCAGACTCCGCCGCCGGCAGGTTTTGGCTCCGGAGAACATGAGCCGTCCGACCCATCCTTGCCTCCCGGCATCGTCGACACCCCGGCCGCTCCGGTCGCCCGTAACTCGAGTTCCAACGGAGTGGCCGAGGAGAAAGTGGAAGACAACGACGAGGACATCCCTGATCAGTGGTTGACTCCTCCCGACCTGAGTGATTCAGAAGAACCTCTCTCCCAGACTCCGGCCAAAAAACGGCGATCAGCCCCGGCCGGGTCACGTCCCAAACGTCGATCCCCCCGACCGGCAGCCAAACCTAAGATCCGGAAGAGTGCTCTACCCCCTGCGCCCTCTTTTCCCAAACTTCCGCTTCTGTGGTTATCGGGCGGGCGCTTCCCCAGTGGGGCAGATCGGTCCGCCATTCTACCTTGGCCAGTCGAACAACTGAGCAACACCAGCCTCGCTGATATCTCCAGTTCCCAGCTCGCTCACTCCCTCTCCCGTCCACCTCTCTGGTTGTTCCCTCGATCCCACAAGACGCCTTCATTAGAGACTTGGAATCCTGACCTGATGGGGTCGGGCGCCATCGACGCACTCATGAAGACCAAACCTTGGAAAATCCTGAACACCAAGATGCCGGATATGGGACTTCCATCCAGCCCATGGTTCACGGAATTCAAGGCGAGACTTCATGATTTCACCGTGGCTCACGCTTGGGCCATCTGGGAGTCTACCCACTTCTGTACATCTCTGCAGAGGACAAGCGAGTGGACGAATCTCTCCGCAGGTACTCCCTTGCCCGTAAGAATCGTCGGGGGCGAGCTTCCGAGGCGTGGGTCCGTCTGTGTACGTTCATCATGGAGGGTATCCGGGATGGTAACTGTGACTTGGACCTGTTTCTCTTTCCGTTCATGCTCCATCTACCAAACCGCAGGTGCGGAAATGCAGCGGAAGGAGGGACGTGGTATTCCGGCCTGGGTGCGCTGGATCAGACTACCTCCCTTTCCGAATCTCTGGAGGCCATTGACCAGCAAGATCCTTGGCGCAATCAATACCGCGCACGGCCCTCCGACCACCCTGGACTTCAGGTGACTCGGCTCCACGGCAAGTACAGTCATCCACGGGGATGAGCAATCGGGCTTACTTTAACTCTTTTATTTCTCTCGTTTCTTTTTTAATATATCCATCCGTTCCTCTTTCGTTCCCACTCCAAACATTTACTGTTGACTACTAACCGTGGTTAGTCTCGTCCAGCCTGCTTGGGGGTCCGCCTAGAGGGACCTTTTATTGCCGCAGGGCAATTCTTGGTCCGATCGGGCGTGAACGTCCTGTTCCCAGTCACGGTCGCCATATTCCTCTTCCACGGGACGGCTGGATCCGGGTGAGGGGTCCTCGTATCTAGCGGCCGGTTTAATTATCTCCGATAGCCTATTCATCTCCGCCAATCGTCTAACAACACTGGATCTGAAACGGTGAGACCGGTCTGATCTCGCATGGCCAAGGTGGCCAGATGGTCTGCGCTGTTATTCCACTCTCGTTTGACGTGCAGCAATTCGTGCTCCGGCCATCTCCGCAAGGCGGACATAACCCGATCATTTAACAATCTCAGCCGAGGCGCCTTGCAATCTATCTCTCCTGTGATTTGCCGGATCACCAGGTTGGAATCACCACATATGATGATCCGCCCCTGTGTCCGGCCAGCCAACAGATCTAGGCAAAGCAACAGTCCTCTATACTCCGCTTCGTTCACCGTAATGCCAGGCGTGAAATCCGAGGCGGCCGCGACCACTTTCCATTCGGGCAGCTTCCACACAATGGCACTATAGGCCCCGACCCCTTTCTTCACATTCGCCGACCCATCGAAACTCAAAACCATTAGTTCCTCCGTGGGTCCCACTGTTGGCGGCGGTAATACGATAGTTTGTCGAGGCTGCTTCCGAGGTGCGATCGCTATCAGTGCTTCCTCCACTTCTGCCCTTGGGGTAATGCTGGCAGCCAGTGTGCCCAGTATTTCCTCTTCCCCTTTAGTACACTTAATCACTTCGAGGGACCACTGAGACAGCAGAGCCGCCCATCTTCCCAGCCGGCCGTCAATTCCATTCGCCGTCAGGAGCCATGATAGGGTCGACCGTCTAGATAGTACTTTGATAGGCCGAGACACCAGCATAGTATAACACACATCCAAGATCCGTAATAGAGCCAAAACTTCTTTATCCACCAATCCGTAATTGACTTCATTAGCCTTCAGGGTCCGGCTGGTGAATGTCACGGGACAGTACACTCCGTCATGATCTTGCACGAGAGCGGCCGAGATGGCCCACTTGTTAGCGTAGATGATGACCACCGGAGTCTTATTAACATCGAAATGTTTCAGGACCGGTGTGGTCGCCATCTTCGCCTTTAACATACCAAAGGCCACCATCGCCCGGGTCATGTGGTCGTCCGGGCCGGCCGCGCCGGGGTTCCGGCGGCCGGCCGCTTGTCTGAGCGGAAAAGGGCGCTTCCCCATTGGCTGAAATAACCGAAAAGGGCGCTTCCTCATTGGCTGAAATTGCCGGCCCGGCTTGCGTCTCCGCTTGCCTATCCTGCTCTCTCAGTTTATGGTAATCCACCTCCCGCAACTCATACAAGACCGCCGCATAGACTGCAAAATCCTCGATGAACCGACTGTAGTAATTCAGGCTGCCCAAAAAGGATTGCATAGCCTTTAGGGATCGCGGGAAAGGCAGATTACTCAAGGACTCCAAATCCTTCGGATTAGCCTCCAATCCGGCAATCGAAACCTGATGACCCAAATAGGTTACCTTAGTCTTTCTCCAGAAACTCTTAACCACACTAATCGAAATATTTCACTTTTATCATCAACTTCTCCACTTTGTCACACAGTAAATCCCAGGTAGTTGCCGTAACGAGAATGTCATCAATGTAAGACCGCCGCCCCAAAACTGAAGGTTTTTGGTCGGGGTCCGGGTCGCCTTCGGTGAACACATCTCCGACCAGAGCCGGATCTTGATCCGCCTTGATCTTGAAGTGTCCATACAGCGCGTTATCTATCAGCCGTTGATAAATCTGCGGGGCATTCTTCAGACCGAACGGCATCCGATTCCACTCGAACAACCCGAAGGGCGTCACGAACGCAGAGATCTCCCGTGCACGATCGGTCATAGAGACCACCCAGAATCCACTGGTCATGTCCAATGAGCAATACCACAAAACTTTATCCAAGTCCTCCAGCAGGTCGTTTATCAGCGGCATCGGATAAACCATCAGCTTAGTCAGCCGGTTTACCAGCCGGTAATCAATTCACAACCTTATATCCACCCCATTCTTCTTAATAATAATTACAATGGGCGAGGCCCATGGCGAGGTGGACGGCTGAATTATCTTGGTGGCCGGCAAACCTTTGATAAGCTCTGACAACTTTTCCCAATACTGGGGGGCGCCTCTTCGGCATCTTTGTGTGACCGGCTTGGCGCCTCCTACATCAATGTCACATACCGCCTCATGGGCGGCCGGAGGAAGTGCGTTCCTGGTCCGATCAGCAGATTTGTCTTTTCTATATAATATCCTTCAATCTGCCGATCTCTTCTGGGGTGTTCACATCCGGGTCTCCCACTTGTAGATCGTCGATAGTGACTGCTGGGGGGCAGGGGGTTACCTCAGGTAGTACCGCCATCTGATCTTCCATGCCTTCAACATATAGCTCGCCCCCTTCATGAATGCAGACTTGGTCGGCTTCGGCTGCTTCGGGATCTTGATCGGCTGGCTGGGTCGATCCGCCTTCGGCTAATTCCGAATTCTGCTCGGCCGGCTTGGCCGATCCGCCTTCGGCTATTTCGAATTTTGATCACCCGGCTGGGTCGATCCGCCTTCGGCTAATTCCGAATTCTGATCACCCGGCTGGGCCGATCCGCCTTCGGCTATTTCCGAATTCTGATCACCAGGCTGGGCCGATCCGCCTTCGGCTATTTCCGAATTCCGCTCGGCCGGCTGGGCCGATCCGCCTTCGGCTATTTCCGAATTCTGATCACCCGGCTGGGTCGATCCGCCTTCACTTCGGTCGTCAAACCATCTGTCATCGGGGTTGACCGCATATGCAACTCCGCTTGATCCTTTCTTCCGACCCTGTCGTTCGTCCGTCTTCCTCTGAGTGGGCAAAACCAGTTCCGCGATCGGGGCGTAGCCTCGGCCAATACGTTCAGCCGGATCCGGCGACGGCCGGCTCCGCGTCAATATTTTAGAAGGGGTCCGGTACTCGGGTTTATCCACCATCGGAGTCTGGTCCTCTTCTAATTCTTCCTCTTCGCTGACCAGATCGGTGGTTGCCTGAAAAGCCAGGTTTTGCCACTCGATATAGCGTCTTGAGCCAATAGTGACATAGCCCGGCCGGCGGGGCACCTTGTCCTCGGCCAGCCACATTCCAACGATCACGTCTTCATGCAAGGTGAGGGGCCGATCCGAGATATTGGTCACTCTTATAGAGTTGAGATGACCACTTCCTTTAACAAACGAGGGTACCCAGCACTCGCCCCTTGTCAGCCATAACTTACTCCGCCGGTCGTGTGGTCGTAACATTACTTCAACCGCTTTTCCCACTGGCACCGTTACAAACTGACCTAACTTGAGGAACTGGACGTGGGCGCCATATAAGGGCCGCCGGCCGGCCAGCTGGATCTGTACCTCGTCCGGCAACGTCAATGTTCCATGCGATAAGTCCAGCCGTATGCCGGCCGGGACCATAAAGTCCATGCCCAAAATTGCATCCTGCCCGGCCAACTTGCCTACCCAGGCGGTAAAATAATATACCAAAGACCCAGCTAACGTAATCTTGACTCTTGTCCTTCCTTGGGTCATGTATGAACTCTCTCCAATGCCGATACATTCCTGCCGCTTCGTCTCGTCTATCTCACATCCCACCTTACGAGCAAAGGTGGTGTCTACGATAGACACTTCCGCGCCAGAGTCGAACAGCATGGTAGCTTTCTGGTTATTGATTTTTCCATCCGCCTTGGCCTGCTTGAACCATTTATCCGGCGAGTGATACTTCCAATACCCTCGCGACTCGCCAGGTAACAGGTTTAATTCCATTCGCACTTCAGACCGGGAATACTCATCCGTCCGTATACTGCTCACCAGGAAGGGGTCAGCCGTGCCGGCCGGAGACCGGATGACGTAATCGTCAAACTTACATGTATTGTCGGTTATCCTTTGCTTTGCTTCTTGATTATCCTCTTTACCGACATATGCATAGATACTAACACTAGACCGCTCGGCTCGAACCATATTCCAACCTGGCGAGCGATCTAGTTTAACATCTTTTTCACTCCGGGCGGCAGCATTTCAGCATGCTTGGTCGGGACGTACCACTTCTTCATCTGGTTGTAGAATTCTTCAATTGGGCACAGTCCCGCCTCATGCACCTCCCCGCAAGTCTTACACGTGAACAGGCAGTGTTCCGCCGGGTGTCCCTTCCTCTCGCACTTCTTGCACGTCAACCGCTTCCAACAACTCCGGTCGTCATGCTTGATGGACCCACAGTGGGTGCTCTTGCGCCTGGGGTAATCCTGGTGAGTTCGAGCCGGAAAACCCTTCGGCTGACCGGACCCGGCTGGCAGCCTGGACGGCTGACTGGCTTCTGCCGAGAAAAGGTACCGATACTGCTCCTCCTCAGACTCGCCCCCGGATCGCTGATACTCCTCTTCCGAGCTGGTCGCGTCTGACTCTCGGGCGACCATGCGGACGGCTCGGGCCGTCCTGGTAGATGGCGGTCGGCTTTCTTGATCCGCGTTAAATCGGGACTTGAAACGGCCAGTTCCAACTGCCGCCTTGGGGCCTCGCTTCTTCGCTCTTAGGTAGGTGCGCAACGTCAATTCCAGCTTCGTGGTATTCTTCAACCGCAGTAACGCCAGCTGGTCTGCCAGCTCCCGATCGTCCAACGTGCTGATGAAATGCTCCACATGTTCACGGGCAGCTTCCGACCGGCTGGCATCTTCTTTAACGGGGATATCCGCCCTCATGCCAGCGACATTTAGGCGCTGGAGATACTCCAGGGGGGTCTCATCCGCCCGCTTCTTGGTGTGGAAATATTGTCGCGCCGCCGACGTTCCAGATCCGCAGTATTGTTCCTCGAACGCACCGGCCAATCCCCTCCCGTTTCCTCGGATTTCCCGGCTGAGCTGTTGGATCCAGTTTTTCGCTGGACCTTTCATCAAATCCCCAAAGATCAGACATTTCTCATAGTCCGACGTCCGGTCTCTGAGAAATGCCGACTTCGTCTTGCTCAGCCATCCTCGGGCTTGGTCCTCGTCCGTGTCGCGTCCGGTGAAGTCTTTCAGCTCGGACGTGGCCGACATTCGTACCCTCGTGATCGCTCCTGAATCTGCATCAAACGCTTGGGCCGAGGCCATATGGGCTCGGCGGGCCATCCCCAGATCCAAGTCATCCGGATCGTAATGGTACTTGGCCGACTTGACGGATTCCATATTCACGTCGCTGAGAGACAGCTTCCTATTTGTTGGCCGACGTCCGGCCCGGCGACCTGTCTGGCGGCTCGGCGGGGCGGCATGGGGTTCACTCTGCTTGGACTGCACCGACTCCATGTCTTCGTCACTCGGCTCCCTCGCATAGTACTGGACTGGTTCGGACGCCTGCGTTCCACGACGAGCTGGCTGGTCCGGTGACTTCGGACTGCCGCGGCTGGCGCTCAGCCGACGCTGCTCTTCCAATTATCGCTCCATCATCGCCGAGAACATGTTTTGCAGGTGATCCGGAACCTGAGGGGCGACTTGGGGGGCGGCTTGAGGGGCGGCCGGGCTGCCAGATTGACATTCCTTTTTGATCCGCCCATCCGCGTCTTCGTCTTCCTCCTTCGGTTCTGGATCCGCCGTCGCCGTCCGCCAGGCCTGTACGCTGTACTGGCCGGCGTTCTTCCGCTCGGGCGTACCCGGATCCTCGCGTTCTCCAAGTCTCATGGCTGTCGCCACACGCGCTGCTCCCTTGGGCCAAGCGTCATGCGGGTGATACCTACCGATGAATCAGATGAGTCTGCTTCCGAAGGGGCAGACTCGTACTGCGAAGAGCCTGAGTGTATCCCGGCTGGTTTGCTTGTCGCCGGCGGCGTGGACGGCGCCACTCCAGTCGTAGCTGTCATCTTCTTCGACGGCGGCGAGCAACCCACTAGCGGTACCAAGCGGTCGTGCAGGGCGCTGGACGCCTCTTTCAACTTGTCCATCTTCAGATCAAACAACTCGTTCGGATCAAACACGCCGGTGTTAATGCCGGCTTGTTTGAGTTGATCGAATAGTCCTCTAATAAGGGACACGTGGCCGTCTGAGAGAGTTGGGGAGAGACGGGACCTTTCAATCCGCCTATGATCTTCGGCCGTGTTATTTTCAGCACCTTATCCGTCCGCAAGAACTGCCCCAACTCGTGAAGATGGAAAGCACGCTCCAAATCTATATCCGTCGATAGGCCGTCCTGCTTCTCTTCTTCCTCTTCGAAACGCGGTTTATCTTTGTGGGTCGGATAATCCAATTCCTGCCAATCCGGTCTCTTTAGGGGTAGGGGGCCAGATCGCGACTTGGTCCCGATCCGGCCGGCTTCCCACTCCGGTCGTATCCGACTTCCGCTTTTTCTTCCTTAATTTTTTCTTTTATATCCATAATATGCATTTGTTCGTTAGAATCATGGTCGGAACCATGATCCTTCTTCGGACTATGGCGACTTGCACCATAGTCCGATCCGGCTCCATCCGTGTAGCGGCCGGCACTACAGTAAGTAGTACCGTAATCCGCTCCCGGCGGAGCCTCTAGGGGAGTAACTTCTTCTTTAATGTCAACCTCGAACTCCCCCAATCCGAGGCGACCATCGCATCCTTCCATCTTCAGCAGCATTGGGGGCGATATGCCTTCCCCCAATGCAGCCGACACAACATCTTCTACAAATTTGACAGGTTTAGGTCTTTCGCCCGCTAGGGATTCGCGGTGATATGCAGGGTCACCAAAAGATCCGGGCACGCGCACCATTGTGGTGTAGTCGCTCTCAGAAATTCTTCCTGAGATGCGAACACC
>MIQA02001658.1:0-37825 GCA_001887855.2 Sclerospora graminicola | reverse complement strand
ATCTGCTCCCCTTCTGGGGTACATATACATGGGCGGAAAATCCATGTATCCCAGATTTACGAGTGCCAGAATTATCGCACCGAAAATTTGACAGAATACCTATACTGACGCTTCGAGACTTGCGAATAAAAAGACTATGTCTACCTTTGCTTGGCAGGTAACAGGCATCAACGGACTCACGCATACAAGAGTCAAAATAGGAAGTTGGCTTTGTGCATTTATATTGGCCTCTCCGAGAGGCACTATATTGGGGAGCCCCCAGATATAGTACTATATAGGGGTCCGCACGAATTAATGAAGTACACTTGGACCTTAACGGGCCCAGGACGAATAACAGGAGTCACGGATGGGACAACACAGACATTGGCAGTAACACAACTGTCCGATGGAATTAAGTGGAGGGTAGACCTATACAATTCTACACTCGACGACCAAGAGTTGAATGGCTACAAAGCACACTTGTTTTTCGACCACATCCTGATTTACATTACATAGGGTGGGAGCTGGGACGACACTACATCGACATGAAGATATCGATAAAGCTTCGCGTCTTTCGCCGTTATACTATAGGACGTGCCCCGCACGTAGGGAAACTCTTATCAAAATGGAAACGTCGTGGTGAGCAGCACGGATGGTGGCACAGTTTACAAGATATCGAGCCAACACAGGTATAGGAACATGATAATGTTTTGAATGATTACCAGGTGTGGGTCCTATATAGGGTCAGGACAATGCAATTAAACACGTACTATCAGAGTGGAGCAACACGGCAACGATGTGCTTTAGCAGATACCTGTGCGGCAAGATCTTTGGACATCCTGCGTATTTTGAATGTCAACGGGCAAAGGCATTCTGGGTGCGGCTTCTCCGACACTGGTTAGGCAGCGCAATATGTGAGGATCAGGTGGACGAATATGAACAGGCAATCATGCGGATGGAAGCCCCTCCGATAGGGTGTAACCCGAAGAAGGCGATGATGTTAACGTATGGGTGGTACGATCATTCGTATGTCAAAGTTTATAACGAATATGGGCGGGGGTTTGTGGTATCGCCATCGCATGGCTTTGGCAACTTCGCAACAGTGCAGTATTCCAAGGGCAAACCAAGAACGCCTACGAACATTTAGAATTTGTATGGAATCAGTGCCGTACCCAATTGGATTCGGTAGCAGCATATGAGAAGCGAGTGACGGCAACGAGGGAGGATGGGATCCGACTTGAAATAAGTTTAAAGTGCTTATACGACCTACAACCCGCACCAGATAACAACCTACCTCGTCGTCAGCAGGACAACTCCAGAATTCGGAATGATGATCGTTGCTCAACACCCACTGAGCCTCATCTTCACTCTAGATTTTCTATGTTCATAGTAGCTAATAGTTAAGATTAATTAGACTGCATTTTACTACTACTAAAAATAAGAAGAATAATCAACCAAGCTTGTGAATACACTTTTTTGTTGATTTAATCCCATGCAGAATTGACATGAAGTCCGCTTCCACTACTCGCTCAAGTTCTATACTCGCCAAATGCGGTAAACAACTTCAAAGGTTCATCGGCGCAATGTTTTCGTTCTAAAGAACAAGCTCTGGTAGCGTGAGATATTTAGAAGGCCCCGTGGAATTAGAGAACCAATCCAAACAAACTATTCTCCAGCTTATACCAATACTTAAAATGCTGGAAAGAATAAGCAATACAAATTCAACAACTGTAGAAGCTGGCTCGGCAAAAAATACCCCACCTTTAATTATTCGTCTCGTTGTTTTATCTCGCTAAGAGAGCTTAGTGAGAAAACTTCTTATATTGTCTGCTCTCGCTACTCTGGATGTCTCTCTTTCTCTTTAACCATTAACTCTGTTTAAATGATCTTTTTTGGTAATTACTAATGAGACAGTTATTTAATACTTGAACTCAGTGGTATGCGTGGTCTTGTGTCGAAATGCAGTGGTTGTTGGTCAAAATGTTGAGGTTGTGTGCAACACCCGTTGAAACCCGTTTGTGTTTTATATCATTTATGAAAAGGTGTCGAATAATTTTGGTGGTTGCAGAACGATTATAACCTTCAATATATTTTCTGATCTATCAAAATTAATTATTTTTATAAAAGTTTATGTTTCATTTAAGTGTAGAAGCGGCCAACTAAATTTGTGCCGTTAACGAGCATTGGCTAAAATCAAATACAAAATCATAATATGGTGTACGAAATAAGGTACATATTTTTTATGACTCTAAAAAACAAGGTAAATGCATCAATTCAAGTAGCAAGTACTGGTACAAACAGTTGGTGGGCGAGATTAATGTCGCAATGACCACGACGCGTGTGATGCAACGCAATCGAGTCTATCTGACGCCGCGTAGGATATTTGATTTGTAGGAAAGTAGTCTCTGCGGATTGTTGTTGAAGACGTAGGTTTGTCTCAACTGCTTCCTTTATTTCATCCATACTGGAGAATGTCGGGTTGGTCAATACCGACGTTTGTATCGCTTCTTGCGTGATATGAATACAATGGCTTTCTTTTAGGATTGTGATAGATTCCGTACAGGCTCTTATTGGATGGCCCGCCATGGCACAACGCAACATTGACGCCTACCACGGATGGAGGGATGCTCAACAACCACTATCATGTCCATCCACGCAATTCGTAATACGCCCTGCAACGCTTAAGGACATGATTCCACAAAAAACGTCAGTTCCCATTCTGTTGAGGCCACCAAAAAAGGTCCACCCTTATCCAGATCATCTACTTGAAACTTCACTCGTATAATTTTATGCAACATTGCATAAAATTTCACCAAGTCAATCGACCTGGTTATATTCTTGAGTATACACGTATAATTGCCTTGGTGACCAAACTTTTGTCCATTAGTGTCGACCTGTTGATCCCATGCTTTCCCTTTCTGTCTGAGTCTCTTGTAATGTATGTTATTGATCAGGAGATCCATTCGATGGAAAGCACCTGGATTCCGTCATATTTTTCTCCGATTGCTCGAGTAAACAAATGAAAATATAATGCACTGTTTAGCTGCATTGTAGCTGCTCGTCTTGACCTGTGCTATCATCGCCCATAGCTCCTTTGACCCAGACCCTCTTGCAGTTGCTGCTGTGGCAATACTCTCTTGGATGCTTCTTGCATTCAGAAACGCCTCCTTAATGGGACTATCGCCTTGTAGGTCCAATACGAAACATCCCTACACTTGTGCCCGTATCGTTTGAACTAATCTCACTTGTTCTCCAAATGACATAATTCGTTTTATATGAATTGCGCAAACTGCCGCGCTAAGATAGTGCCTTCTACTAATCCTTGTACTATAGTCCATTCCGCCTTAGTCCCTTCTCGGCATTTTTGAGGTACATTCTTTCCATAATCTTCTTCACATATTTTGCGCAAATCGTCAATTTCGGTACTTGAGTACACCGGTGTTTTAAAGCAAACGGCTTCTGGACGTACGCTTGAGTGGAAGACTTTGTTCTACCTCCTGTAATCTTCTGAGCCCAATCCGAGAAAGGTGTGGCTGCAGGGGTAGCACCTTTAGCATTTTCTTGCCCAAATAACTTCCACAATATAGTCTCAAATTTCAGGCTGAATTTCTGAGCATTGAATGAGGCTCCGATAGTGCGTTGTTTCCACGGTGACCAATCTTTGTTGTTCTTAATAACAATCACTTCAAATAGATCGAGCAGCCTCTGGGTTTCAGTTGGTTTCAGTTGGGGTAGCCGCTCCGCCAATGGTGATAAATTCGAAACTGAGCCCTTTGCTTTGATACATATATCTCTTTATAAAAATTATCAGCCCCCAGCTTGTACTCTCGGGTGCAACTGTGAGGCCTCTCTCATCTCATTGGTGAGAGCGCTGATTATCTGGTCAACGGAACGCTCCTCTTGTGCGGCGACATTGTCAGGGATTGACATGTCTGGTTTAACGTCATGGTCGGGTTGATTTTCTCTATTTAATCCGTTGTCAGTTGTAGACTGGAGTGTACATGGTTCCTCTTGGTTTTCACTAACCTCCAGAGGAACGGTTGGGTGATTATTTCCTGATTTATGCTGATTACTCGATTGCTGTTCTTCTGTCGTCTGTATCAAGGACGATGTCACTTCCGCCTTACTTCCCGCCGTGTTTTGGTTACTGACATTAGGAAATACTACTTTCGGCAATAATGTACTCCCTCCGTCCCAAAGTTATTGTCCGATTCACATTTTTTTAGCGTCCCATTTTTATTGTCTTATTTTTATTAGTTTATTTAAAGAGGAGCAATGCATGTTATGGAGTGGCGACTGTGGGGACACGTTGGCTGTTGATTTTAGCTCTTATCAAGAGAGTCTATCAACAAACGACAACAGCGAATACATTACCATTTGCCAGCGATTCTCTACCGCGAGCCATACCCGATTGATTGTACGCGTGCTAACACCAAATACTTCTGAAGCGGCTTTTACAACACCAAACCGCAGCCTCCCATCGACAGAGCTTGTTAACAGATATTCGTATACCGCCCGTCTTTGCCCTTCAGTCAAATTCTTCTTACTAATAGGAATAATAGCACCACGGGGTACCTCATATTCAACCACTTCGCGTTTATCGAAAAATTGTCCTACAACAAAAGAATTTGTATCAATGCAAAGCTGGTTACCACCATCACCAGCTCCTTGATCGGCAGAGGCAGGTGCGAAATCCATATACCTGCCGGTGTTCCGTCAAATTTCTTCCAAATTTAGAGGTAGGTTTCGGACCACAACTTCGGGTAGCGGAACGCGTAAGCCCACAAAAAATCAGCAAATGAAGCCTTTTTAAATCTCTACATTTTCATATAAAAATTAACAAAAAAACAGTATTTTTGACCTTAATCTAAACAACAATCGGACAATAACTTTGGGACGAAGGAAGTATTATCTACAATAGGTCGCTGGTTTGGTCTCGGAATTACTGGTGGGTATACTGGTTTTGGCTCTAAGGATCCGATCCCGATCCGGTACGATCTCATCTGTCTGAAACTTAGCCTTTGAGATCCCGGTATATAATACAGTTGTCCCTCGTATTTCCGAGGGATCAAGTGGGTGACCAGCCCCTGGCTCTGGGTCATCCATTAGGTTAATGCTTTCCGCTTAATTACTTGAAATTGATTTAGTCCAATTTGTTTCAACGTTTTACGGTTGAAGTAGCAAATTTGGAACTTATACTTCGAAGAAGTAGGATGTACTTATTGAATAGAACGCAGGGCTGTCAACATCTTCTCTGTCTTTCCACTTCTTTTATAAATTCGAGGCTGACGGACGACACGTAGTATGGTACATGTAGCATGTTGTTTTGAACGACAATAAATTATATAGGAATCTGCAGATGATAAGAGCACGTGTCTGTAGAAACAACTACTTAATTGGCGCTGCGGTTTAATGCTCAATTGGTTTCGTCAAAAAAAAATCAGCAATGACCAAAATTATAGGATAGGATTCATTATTATATTCTGTGAAACAAACGCATCAATCCATAGTCAATTGCTTACTGTATAATGACCTCCGTGCTAACTCCATTAGATTGGTACAGTGTACCATAGATACGTTTGCGACGATAGATACGTTTGCGACGAAAAAGAAATTTGATTAGGTCAGTTAAAAGGACAATATATCTAGTAAGATTGTAGTAGTCAAGTGGATCTACATGTAGATATCAGATACTTAGCGGAATTGTACACCAGGGGCAACTTTGGCTAGCCATTCTCGCACGATGGAGACCTTCGCGTAGACGCCAGGGTAACCAGGACGCCCACACCCGTTGCCCCAGCTGACTACCCCGATCAGGATATCCTCGACCGCTTGCTCTAAAATCAATGGACCACCGGAATCACCTTGACATGAGTCCACGTTCTTGCTCCCTCCAGCACATAACATTGTGTCATCAATGTCCAGGACTTTAGCACATTCCGTACTGTTCACTAATGGTACATCGACACGAAGTAACTCCGAGGATGCAAGACCACCTTCGGTAGTAGCACCCCATCCCATGACTGTCGCGCTTTCCCCAACCTTAATATCGTTTTTGTCAGCGAGTGCCACGGGAGCATAAGAACTTGATTTCTCGAGCTCAAGTACCATAAAATCGTATGCGTTTTTTCCATCCACGTATTTCGGATGGCGTGTCAATTTCGTGATTTTAAATCGCTCGCCATCTTCAGCTCCCTGGACGAAATGTGTTCCAACAGACGCGTATTGGATGTTTCCAGGCAAGCAATGAGCAGCGGTGAGTACATGCTTTGGTGTGATGAGTGACCCACCGCAGAAACCCTTGCCATCAGTTGTACGACGTAAACTCGTCGTGTAAGACTTGGTGTTAGGTGGTACAATAGTTCCACCAAGTATAAGTGGTTCAATCTCAGCAGACGTTCTCAATTCAGTCTTCGGCACAACCTGCGAAAGGAGATCCTGTTGCAGTTTTGGCTCGATCTGACCGTCCACGTACGTAATGAAGATGGTGAGGATAGTAGAAATGCGAATGAGTTTAGAGATATTCATGATTGCAATAAAGAGCAACGAAGCGAATTGAAAAATGAAAACCAATGGAGTCGCGCAAAACTTGGAGGAGACGTCTAACACAAATTTTTGGATTGAATTAAATAAAGGATGACGAAACCGATAAACGTTCAGTTAAATCGACAGCTGAAACTGAGGTGAGAGCTGATGGGGCTCATGATGAAACTTAATATAAACTTAGGACACAGTCAGGTGAAACGTAACTCCCACTTAAGAATGTCATACGAACCGGTACCAGGTTTCTGATTTTCGAATAACTAAGATAAATACTTTCACCGGAACTTGTCTGATTTCGCCATGAACAGTGGACGCATAACTGCTTTCTTTCAACATGGACACAGACCCCCGTCAAGAGCAGCAGTGTCACAACTTTTTTGTCGCTCGTAGTAAAACAGACGATGTCGTTTTATGATAATTTAATTATCAGGAGCGTTATATTCTGTATGGCTTCTCCAAAACGGGAGATGTTATTCGCCCCCCCCCCACCAGGATATTCGCGCCCCCCTGTACCATATATAAGGTACAATATGTACCGCAATCCAAAAGGATGCCAAAGAGCCGTGATGTTGGTTGAAGCAAACACCTGTAGTAACAAAAGCCAAAGCGTATTTAACCGTTTGCAGCACATTCACTTCGCCATCAACTTTGACAAATCCGGTTTACATGTACGCTTTGTTAAAGTTGCCGTGTGGACAACTTTGAGATACATGTAGCCTAATTCTTATGATAAATGACAACGCCAAGTGAATAGTTCGTAGCATCTTTATAGCTGATTCGTCGTGTGGTTGGTGCCCCCGAAAAAGAGTGCTGTTGCCCTACAGCGAAAATTTTGTCTTGGTCTCAGGCTTTTAAATTAAACGAGATATAATCAATCGACGAACACCAGAGTTCATCATTCCCCGACTCATTCTCTTAAAAGAAGAAACAGCATATCAACAAATTTGGCGCGAGCACGCCCATCCAAGGCATGGGTTTGATGAGAATAGACGGAAAGCAAAAGATGGTAACCTAGCGATGATTGTTTGAAAGGATCTTTGTGCCGGTCAATTCGACGTAAATGTAGTCCCGATTCTTGACATGTCTCATCGAACGGCGTCGCGCGTATCATGTTCCATCCAGTTCACAACCATAGATTGATATGGATTTGTGGAAGTTGGTGCTTTCGTACGGTAGATTTGCTCTTGTTGTCACTAGACGAGCTGTCAGTTGAAGTTGACTGCAGCATAATATCATTGAGATTGTGTCGATCCATCCGACACACATGTACACGGTACATCGTATTTTATTTATGGTACAGGGGGGTGCGAATATCCAAGAGGGGGACATCTCCCCTCCATATGATGTTTTAAATACACGTAGTATGGTACATGTAGCATGTTGTTTTTGAGCGACAAAAAATTAAATAGGAAACTGCAGATGATAAGAGCACGTGTCTGTAGAACCAACTACTTAATTGGCGCTGCGGTTCAATGCTCAATTGGTTTCGTCAAAATAAAATCAGAAATGACCAAATTTGTAGGATAAGTACCTCCTACTTCTTCGAATCCAAATTTGCTACTTATACCGCAAAACGTTGCAAATTGGACTAAATCATTTCAAGTAACTAAGCGGAAAGCATTAACCTAATGGATGACCCAGAGCCAGGGGCTGGTCACCCACTTGATCCCTCGGAAATACGAGGGACAACTGTATCATATACCGGGATCTCAAAGGCTAAGTTTCAGACAGAAGAGATCTTATCGGACTCTGATCGGATCTTTAGAGCCAAAACCGGTATACCCACCAGTAATTCCGAGACCAAACCAGCGACCTATTGTAGATAATACATTATTGCCGAAAGTAGTCTTACCTAATGTCAGTGACCAAACACGGCGGGAAGTAATGCGGAATTGACAGCGCCCTTGATACGGTCGACAGAAGAACAGCAATCGAGTAATCAGCATAAATCAGGAAATAATCACCCAACCGTTCCTCTGGAGGTTAGTGAAAACCAAGAGGAACCATGTACACTCCAGTCTACAGCTGACAACGGATTAAGTAGAGAAACTTAACACGACCATGGCGTTAAACCAGACATGTCAATCCCTGACACTGTCGCCGCACAAGAGGAGCGCTCCGTTGACCAGATGATCAGCGCTCTCACCAATGAGATGAGAGAGGCCTCACAGTTGCACCCGAGAGTACAAGCTTGGAGGACCTCATGCAAGAAATTTTTATAAAGATATATATATATATCAAAGCAAAGGGTCCAGTTCACGTTTATCACCATTGGCAAAGCGGCTGCCGCAACTGAAACCAAAAGAAACCGAGAGACTGCTCGATCTATTTGAAGTGATTGTCACTCAATGCTCAGAAATCCAGCCTGAAATTTGTGAATGTTATCACCGTGGAAACAAAGCATTATCGGAGCCTCACTCAATGCTCAGATATCCAGCCTGAAATTTGAGACAATATTGTGGAAGTTATTAGGGCAAGAAAATGTTAAAGGTGCTACCCCTGCAGCCACACCTTTAACGGATTGGGCTCAGAAGATTACAGAGGGTAGAACAAAGTCTCCCACTCAAGAGTACGTCCAGAAGCCGTTTCTCTTTGAAATATCGGTGTACTCAAGTACCGCAATTGACGATTTGCGCAAAATATGTGAAGAAGATTATGGAAAGAATGTACCTCAAAAATGCCGAGAAGGGACTAAGGCGGAATGGACTATAGTACAAGGATTAGTAGAAGGCACTATCTTAGCGCGGCAGTTTGCGCAATTCATATAAAACGAATTATGTCATTTGGAGAACAAGTGAGATTAGTTCAAACGATACGGGCACAAGTGGAGGGATATTTCGTATTGGACCTAAAAGGCGAAAGTCCCAGTAAGGAGGCGTTTTTGAATACAAGAAACATCCAAGAGAGTATAGCCACAGCAGCCACTACAAGAGGATCTGGTTCTAAGGAGCTTTGGGTGATGATAGCACAGGTCAAGTCGATCAGCTTTAATGCTGCTAAACAATGCCTTATATTTTCATTTTTTACTCGTGCAATCGCAGAAAAATATGACGAAATCAAGGTGCCTTTCCATCGAATGGATCACCTGATCAAAACCATACATAGCAAGAAATTTAGACAAAAAGGAACACTATGAGATCAACAGGTCGACAGTAATGGAGAAACGTTTGGTCACCAAGGATATTAGACGTGTGTACTCAAGAATATAACCAGGTCGATTGACTTGGTGAAATTTTATGCAATGTTGCATAAAATTATACGAGTGGAGTTTCAAGTAGAGGATCTGGATAAGGGTGGACCTTTTTCAACAGAATGGGATTGTGGAATCATGTCCTCAAGCGTTACAGGGCGTATAACGAATTGCGTGGATGGATATGATGGGGGTTGTTGAGCATCCCTCCATGTGTGGTAGATGTCAATGTTTGCGTTGTGGCATGGCGGGCCATCCAATAAGAGCCTGTACGGAATCTATCACAATCCTACAACAAAGCCGAGTTATTTATAGAATGTCAACCATGCAATTATACATCTTCTACAAGAGGCGCCCTGAAGAAGAAAACTATACTCGACGTGGACTGTAATAGCTATCGATCCGATGTGGCCCATATCATATGGGGGTTGTAAACCGCACAACGATTCTGTAAACGAATAGTCGAGCTTTGGACAGGAATATCCACAAAAATTCGGACTTGAGTCAGTATCAAACAGCTATAGCGACGCGAGAATCACCAGACATCTCACCAGTGTTTCACAAGGCGATGAGAGATAAATTTGGCCTCACTCTACATGATTACCAAGACCAAATAAGACGTATTTGGTGGGGAGTGACTTTCATAACGCAGGTGTGATTATGGCAACTATGTAATCGGAAAATTTTCGAAGGTAAGTCGATAAGCCAACAGGAGCATACGGACTTCATATGGAATCAATGTAGGAACCAACTAAAAGAGGTCGCTACATTTGAGAGCAGCAGAGCCAGATTTAGAGATGACGGACTACGATTACATTTATGCTTTCAGTGCTTCTTCAACATTATTCCAGCACCATCACCGCCGATGATGTCACGACATAACAACTTCGCCGCAACTAATCTAGTCTAGTGGTTTGAACCTGAGCTAGTGACATGGGTACAACAGTTTATACTAGCCAATAGCTAAGACTAAATGGACTAGCTTTATTATTATTTACATGCCATATGCTAAATTTGGCATGACTTTAGAATAACCCTTTCAGCATCAGTGCTAACCTATTAACCATAGAATGATAGCTAAAATAAAATCATAACGATACGGGAAATATTCTTAACAATAGGGATGTAGGTTTTAGACAGATTGCACTTTAACCTTTTCTAATACACTACATTCAACATCCACCATTCTCTAAATTAATTTATTTGGTTATGAGGCCAAAAAACTCGTCAAGCTTACGCCGCGAAGACATTTATTTCGTGTAGGAGTTTAACGCACGAATGAAATAAGCCAAAAAAGGATTGTTGATGCATTTGGATGCGATGAAGGCTCCGAAAAATGGTGATGACATTTGGAAAGTAAATGAGATGAAGGCATTTGCGATTGTGACGACGATGATAAGTCCAAAATTTCACTCAATAGTTCATTCTGCATCATCGACTGCAGAAGTGTGAGTGCCTTGCTTTATTAATATTGGTGCATATGAGCAAATCATGCATAATCACGTTCAACTGAGAAGACAATTGCGTGAATGTAATTTGGAAAAGGGTGGCAACTGGATATATCTTTTCTTGCGATTTGATCGAATTTGCATTTCGATGCAAGCAACTGGATAAACATTCAGCACATCGAAACTTACTACTAGAAAGCCTATCGGAAGAGTATGACCCAATTGTGAATATTTTGGAAAATATGTCTGTAATTCAAGTTTAGGAAATTTTACATCAAGAATGTGTGGGAATTGAGAGCCCCCAGAACGATTAACGGAAAAGGGACTGGGCCTAAAGGGGACAGAAGCAATTTTTTGGGAAAATGATAGGGTTACAACAAATTTGGTCACAGTCAGTAAGACTGCTGGATCTGGAAGAAGAAATCTGACGAACAAGCGTTCATGGCATCAAACAATTATGCGAGTGAATGGTTATTAAAACGCGGAGCTACTAGCCATATGTGTCCAATGGAGCATGAATTTTCAGAACTGAAAATGCTCAAAGACCCGATTACAATTAAGATTGCAAATGGCAGCAAGGTTCTCGGGATAGGGTGGTACTAAAAAAATTAAACACCAATACGAATGGAAAATATTCTATTTGTTTCAGATCTCGATAAAATGTTACTATCGATTCCAGCACTGTCTCGGAAAGGATTGAAAGTGATTTTTTAGCAAAACTTGGTGCGAAATTAGAGCTGAGCAACGTTTTATTGCTCGGATATCTAGGAAACAAAAAATCTACGTTTTGGACAGGAGCAGGCAAATTTATGCGAATAATTTGGAAAAGGACTAAGAAAGTCGATGTCAGCATATACTATGCTAGACTTGGTCATGTACCAATGGCCAAAATGTTATGTTGGGGAAATGTGTGAATGGATTTAAAATTCAAGAAGAGGGCATTTCTCATGATGAAGAATACGATGGACTGTGCGAAGGATGCATAGTAAGCAAATCACTGGTGAAGCCATTTCCAAAGAAAAAATATGGACAAGTAAAGACAAAAAGGTCTTTACAATTGGTGCATATGGGTCCTATGGAAATAAAACTACAAGGAGGTGCGAGATTCGTGGTAACGTTTATTGATGATTTTTCGAGATACGTTGTGGCATATTATATGATGCACAAGTCGGAAGTATTTGATCGTTTTATGGAGTATAAATCGGTCATAGAAAACCAACTGGATACAAAATAAAGTGCTTTTGGATAGAAAAATCACGGAATACATCAACAAAACGTTTGCAGGCATGTGCAGGAAGAATCGAATTATTCATCAGACAACGGTTCCATATTTTCCGCAGCAAAATGGGCTGCCCGAGAGAATGAACCGGACAATTACAGAAAGAGCAAAATCAATACTTTTTCTGTAGAGAAAACGTGGTGGGAAAAAGCGATGAACACGGCTGTTTATGTGACAAACAGGTTCCCGTGCACTGCTCATCCGAGCAAAACCCTTTTCAAAATAATTTTCGCTCGCAAAACCGACATCTCAGAAATGGGTGTTTTTGGTGCACAAGGATACGCGCATATTGACAATGCAAAAAGAGTAAAATTGGATAAAATCTCGGTGTATCCATCAATTATTTGCTCAACGCATAGAATTCGTTTTTAAGCTATCGAAAGCATTTAGGAAGCCAAAGTGCACTTAGTTATAAGCTTCTGGGTGTATACAGTTAAAGTAAAAGGATACAGAGTCTGAAATTACGACGCTGGACGTTTTACATTCACACGTTTGGGGAGGTTTAGTGAGCGTCCGACATCGGAGTTCATGGAGGTGATAACGGGAACGGATGAAGAAGATATCGAGGCGGTTAACTACACTAAAATGATGTTGTCATGGGCCTGGATGTTGACGGTAAAATGAAAGCTGGAACTGTCGACACTTCAGAACCCTTAATCTAAATTGATGATGTTCAAAATAATTATTGAAGAGTTGCAAAACGAAAGTGAAGTGAGTCGGCATTAACCGTGACCAACTTGGATAAAAGGCATTTGAGAAGAGTTAAATTATCTGGAAGAGAACAAGACATAGAGTGTAGAGAAGAAACCAGAAACTAAAAAAGCGATCGGAACAAAAGGGTATTCGCAATAAAGCGAAACGAACACGGTGAGATTGAAAGATTCAAGGCTCGTCTTATGGCACTAGGATATTGACAAAAGTATGGATCGATTACAAAGAGACTTATTCATCGGCCGTAAACTTGAATTCGGTTCGAATCTTTTTAGCAATTTATTGCCATGGTGGAATGTTTGTACATCAATACAATATTGAGACAGAATTCCTAAACGAGTTATTGGAGGAAGAAGTAAACATTCACCCGCCTGAAGGAATGGGATCAAAACTGGGTGTAGTGCTCAAGCTTAACAGAAGCTTGTACGGTTCAAAGCGGGCAGCAATCGGTTGGTTCAAGACAATCACGAGCATTTTTATTACCATGGGGTTTAAATCATGCTCGTCAGATTCGTCGAATGTGAAGAGTCAGTCGAAGAGATAAAAGGAGGTGCTGACGAAATATGCAAGCACTTCAAGTTAAAGGTACTTGGAAGCGTACGGTTAATACTGGGTGTTTTTGAGGTAGAATACGAGCAAAATCAGAGACGTCTAAAAGTAGTCAGCGTGCATTCATCCAACGAATGCTGGAAAAGCATAACCGAGTTGAGTCCAAAAGTGTGACAAATCCAAGTATTGAAGAGCAATTCATGCGAAAGTGTGAAAATGAAGATCCGAAAAAGGAAATCAATCCTATCGGTCATTGGTTGATTTATTGCTCTATGTGGTAATTAGAACGCGACTTGACGAAGCATACGCGGTGGGATAACTAAGCCGTCATTCAGACAAACCAAGTGAGGAGCACTGGAAATCCGGAATTCGGGCGTTACGCTATCTGAAGATGAAATCAGATTTTGGAATTTGTTTTAAAGAAAATTTAAAAGATTTTGAAGTGACAGTCTATCATACGAATGCGGATTGGGCTGGAAATAAAGACAACAGAAGATCGACAACAGGAGTGATGGTCATGACCAATGGATCACCGGTAATTTCTAAGTCAAAGACGCAGTAAAGTGTGGC
Organism: Sclerospora graminicola; assembly: GCA_001887855.2. Lineage (NCBI taxonomy): Eukaryota > Oomycota > Peronosporomycetes > Peronosporales > Peronosporaceae > Sclerospora > Sclerospora graminicola. The sequence continues at coordinate 23,556 of MIQA02001658.1, read as the reverse complement.
GTTAAGCACAGCAGAGGCCGAAAACATGACAATGACATTGTGTCTACAAGAAGTGATGTGGACAAGAACTTGCTAGCGGAATTGAAAGTCCAGATTGATTATCCGGTTCTGGTGTTTGAAGATAACCAACGTGCAATTGCAAAGAATGATGGTTATCACAGCCGCGCAGAACATATCGACATCCGATACCATTTCGTGCGTGAACAGGTGAAAGCAAAGGATGTAGGTTTAAAGTATATTGAAACGCATTATCAATTCTAACTTAAGCTATTTCGACAAAGAAACTTGTGATGAATCAAAAATTGGAAACTTATTTAATAAAAAGATAGCTAAAATAAGATCGTAACGATATGGGAATTTTTCTCGACAACAGGGATGTAGGTTTTAGACAGTTTACACTTTAACCTTTTCTAATACACTTTCTCAATTTATATTCTAACCACCAAGTACAAATTAATTTAATTATACCCGTACCAAACTTGGCATTTGTAGCTGTAAAAAGTTGCTAATTAGCTTACATTCTCAGCTACTCTGTAGACCTCTTACTGATTATATAGCTTATTCTCCGAAAGGGAAGGATCAACCGTTCGTGTTCTGTCTACTCCGAGTTCCCCGCGTGCGTCTTTAACTGATTTAAGCACTGGAGACAAAATTGGAGTCGTATGCCGTCCTAACGTGTATGAGATTTTGTGGTGAAGCGACTTGGGAATTAACGGGCTAATGAGAAGTAAATGCATTCACCTGATTGGTAGAAATGTTGGTCCTAGCCCGCTGCCCGGATCGGCCGCCATAGGACGCAGGCTGGTAGCTGCCGGGTGTATCCACAAGCGGCAGGATGGTGCAAGGCATCGAATCAAACCAGATGGGCGTGATCAAAGGACTCGTAATCGGGCTGGCCAGAAGTGGGCCGTCCGGATCAGGCGGGCCGGATGGCCGTTGATGGTGGATGACCAAGGGGCGGATTGTCTAAAGGATGTGCGAAGGATCCTAAGGAATACTAGGCCCTTGTGGAAGACGGATGGGACGCAGGAGGTGGATGCTTGGCCGCGAAAGAAGAGTCGACGTCATTGGTCAGGTGGGCTTAGATGGGAGGCTATCCAGGTCGAACCGGATATTTGGTGTACGGTACATGAAGGAGCATCCAGGTAGAGGATGGCAGCCAGATGGTAGCTGGATATTTAGTGTACGGCACACGAAAGAGTATCCAGGTGGAGCTGACTGGTTGGTGTACGGTACACAAAAGAGTGGGTTGCCATCATAATCGTTACAGCTTTGTCCGTTTTGCGGCCGAGCACAAATCCTTGTTGTGTCCCTCCAATCAGGGATCCCAAAAATGTTTGAAGTCGTGTTGCTAAAATTTTAGCAAAAATTTTATAAGTCAACTGCAATAACGAAATCGGTCGATAATCAAGCGCATCCGATGAATCTCCTTTCTTACGGAGTGGAATCACTAGTACCCGGAGAAAAGATGGCGGTGGTGACTCCCCCACTTAAAATCCGGTTATACAATTGCGTCAGAGGCTCCACCAAAATATCTTCGAAGTCTTTATAAAAGTCATTGCTGATCCCATCTTGTCCCGAAGCTTTGCGAGGTTCTAAACTCTTAAAATCGCCCTGAGAACCTCCTCTTCATCAATTGCTACCACAAGAAGTAAATTGTTTTGTGAAGAAACCATACGTTCTGGTGGGATTTCCATAAACTGCTCCAATTCTGCTGTTAATGACGTCAATGATATTGATGAGTGTCTCTTCCCCATAATTAAACTCCATGTGCGGGCGAAACGATCAGGGATAGTAAGATTAGTATCAAAAATGAGTCCGTGCCCCGAAACGATTTTAGTCACCGTTTGGTCCCGTTCCCATATCGCGGTTCTGCGAAAAACCCATCTTATGTCCTGAATGGACCTATGTAAGACCTGTCCTCGGCTGACTAAATGATTTTTAATGTGATAGGACTGGACCGCTATCATTCGCTGCTTGCGAGTAGTAGCATTCTCTGTGATATGCCGTTGTAAAGTTCGAGCCCGCCGCCCTCGACGGTGAGCTGCTTTTCGTGCTGCATGGTATAATATATCTTGGCACCCCGAAACTGTCAAGTAAACAAGTGATATCGTGTTCAAAGGGCTGAGCGATTTGTGGTACCTTGTACCCATTAAAAGGGTACCCCCGCAGTCTACATCTTGTGCGAGGTTACGTGATGATGTTGTGGGATCTCGTAGTGTTACTAATACCTGTTCATGGTCAGAAAAGTGAGGAGTATTACCAACTGTAATTTCGATGAACCAGGAAGAGAGGGATAACGATATGTATACGCGATCGATCCGGCTCGCCTGACCTCCTCTCCAGTTGGTGAAATGATCGAGTGCAATCATGTGTTCATCGGATAAAGCCAAAGTGCCAACTGTTCCGGAATCATATAAGTTGTACCTATTAACTAAGGTAGATAGAGTGGTACTCTCGGATTTGTTCAGTCTGTCACCTCCAAGTCTATCAACTACAGGAGACTCCGCACAATTGAAGTATCCTGCTAGTATAATATGTGAGTTCACGCCATGTAATCAATTCGAAAGTTCCACGAAAAAAAATATCTGAGTGACGCATCACCTGAGTGAGCATAAATGTTGACGATCAGACAATCTTTTCACTGAACCGCTATAAATCGGGTCGTCCATTTATCCTGACGCCAAGGGATCACTTCATCGGCGACAATAGGATTAATTAGGATAGCAACCCTTCCTTTTTCTGTGACCCTATACTCCAATTTTCACAGGTCCCACTTATATGGGAGTGTCCCCATATATATTTCCATTTATGGGAGATGTCATTTGCAGTCGTGGAGTCAGTGATATGAGTTTCCTGCAATAGGAGAAATCTAGGTGTCCGGGGATGAGAATTTCTCCTCCAAGTATTCAACCAATGAGATATATTGTCCTTTTTGAACCCACGTACATTTTGCGACAGAATTTGAAATCCAGCCGTAGCAAAAGTCTCCATGTGTTTTCCTTTGTCAGGGACATACTTCATTTCTTTTAATAACGTTGTATAGAAATCTTGGTGCGAGAGGTCAAAGTATGCGTGAGTACATTCTGGACTCAATACTGGGCAATCGTTGGTGAGTCCATGCCTTCTCAAGATACTATGGGGGTCACATTTTTCAGGTGGAGTGGATTTGACGCCTCGATTAGCTGGAAATTACTTTGCGTAGCCCTTAGTATCGGAGGGGACCCATTCCGGGTCCCGAGTTGTGTTCATCATTTGACGAAGAATTGGTAAGGGTGGCCACATGCGTGTTAGAGATGTAATCGACCAAAATCGCCCAGGCGCTCGTCTGAGCATTTAGAACGTTTCGTAATTCTCCGCATATGTAGAGTTACGCACCTCAAAATGTCTGTTCAGTAATGTAACAATGGAGTCAACTGGGTGATAATCAGCTCCGAGAATTGCCGCCACTTGTTCTGCATGAATATGTGCACATAATAAATGTTGCACCAATTTTAAAGCCAGGGCCGGTGCACATAGGCAAATCATCCGGCTCCCACCATATTTTACTTGTTTCAAAGCTATCCACTCCTGCGTACTGTTCATGATTAGTATCCTATGAGTGGGATATCGTAAAGATTCCAATCTGTCTTTCCACTCGTGGAACCAAGATGGCTCTAACCCCGTAACTTGCCCTTGCTTTCCTTGGTTTATCATATCGTACTAGCATTGGATTCGCCAGGGTTGCGTGAGTGTAGCTAGTAAAGACGGGTCTAGCCTGTCTAATAAATGAAATTCTCCAGAGCTCTGGTTAAAAAGGTGGAGTAAATTGTTTCCTTCGCGCATAATTGCCTTTTTCCATATCGAAGATGAAGCATGAACTGTTGGAAATGTTGTGCCTGTTTGTCTTTCCCATTCCGCCTGATGCGCATCCCATAAGAGAATCCAGCTTACAGGCTAGGCTCACTCTGGTCCTGGATTGCCTCGTCTATCGTCTCTTCGAAATCATCTATTAATTCACGTTGTACTTTCTGCATAGACGGTTCGGGTGTTACGTTCGTAACTAAGTCCTCTTCTTTAGGCGGAGACGGCTTATTGTCAGTGGTCGCACGGGTACATCTCCTTTTGTTACTCGGTTCCGGGTCTACTACGGGACTTTGAGAAGGAATATACTCGGAGGTTTGAGAATCGTCTGAGGTCAACAGGAACACCTCAGGTGATTCGATCTGATTTTTCCAAATTTTGTGCAACCACTGATTCAACGGGATATTTACTATTGTTGCATCAAGCTGTCTTGTACTGCTTGATTCGAAATATCTAATTGCATAATCCGTTCTTGTTCCGGTACTGATAACCGTCCAACTGTCTCCGTTAAAAAGTACAGGATTTCACACATTCGAGGATCGTGAGTTAATATAATCTCTTCAATTTCAAATTTTAGAGCATGGCGGATAGTTGGCCCTTGAAGCCGGAGTATTAGATCTTCCATGTTACCCTCCCACGAGTCAGGATCCCAAGGTTCGTAATCACAATAAGTCGTAATTTGACTGTTCTGCGAAGATCCTGTGTCTGAATCCTCGACCATTATTATATCTTTCCTTGTCGACTCCCCAGAGATCTCTTTAGCGTTTCCGGAGATACTTTCTGACTAGTCTGGTGTCCGTCTTCCTTCTCGTCGTCAAATATCTCATTGTCATCCTCGCTTCCACTAGTGGACATATCCACATCAGCGGTTTCCTTAGCTGTTCCATTCGTACCTGTCCGATTTCCGTATAAGTACGCTATAGTGGGCTTCACTGATATGTAGTATTATCGGCCATTTTGATTCATCTTTCGGTGCATCATTTTTCGCTTTAAGAATGCGATGGACACAGGCTTTCACTGTTAGAGGGTATTCTCCACTGACCAGATACCGTTTGTTTTGTTTGATTTGATCTCCGGTGTAAAACAGATCACCCCCGGAGTCACACTGGAGGACGCAGAATTGAGAACATATATCTCGTTTTGTAACACCACACTTATATTCGCAAGAGTATCATTACTTCCCCACGCCTGGGGGTCAATAATGTCACCCAGTTTTGATCCACTGAACGCGTAATCTGAAAAATACCGTTCAAATTCCTTGAAAGATTCCTGGAAGAAATCTTGTCATAACCATTTCCAGGAGCTATTTGCGTCTGTTTCCGAATCCCGTGAGGGAATTTAATGTCGAAATCAATTAATGCACGGGCATGACAACCTTCCTTCAGTGCTTTGGCTGCCTCTTCTATCATATGATGAGAACCATTATTAAACGACGTCGTCAATAATGCCTGACCAACCGCATAAACTTGGCAGTTTACGGTTGAAGGGGTGTTGACTGCCCTAATAGAAAAATTTCGCAAAGCGTTCGTTATCTTTATCTCCACGTTTTACCTGATATAATACATTTATAGGCTGGAGAATATAGAATGATAAAGGTTCCGTTCTAAAGATTTATGCCCGTGTGAAGAATGAGTCTTTATCATCAAAGGCGAGTACCGTGGCTGACCAACGTTTTGTCATCGACGGTACTCGAGAAAAGAAAGAAATCTCTTTGTTTGTCTAATTAAAACGGACATGTCAGTAAACATCCCATATTCTTTAGCTGGTTCTTAAATCACTTGCCTTTTACCGCCGGGCCAAGATGTGGACGGGAGTATACAGCGTTGGAAGCCTAATTACTATCATTGCCGGAACGGAAGAGTAAACACTAGATAATCGAAGACGTATGGAGCGCTACGGTCTCTACTGTCAGCTCCTCCAGTGACGCCATCCGTGTTTATTTAGTAATGATTGCTCCAAGAGATACAAAGGAAGCCTGAATGATGGGCGCTGATGGTAATTTTTGACCATGACGTCAAATGAGATTCACAATTGTTGAAATCTCTGCGCTTTTTCCGAGGAGGATTAACCTCTTCCAATTTGACGACTATATAGCGCATGATGTGCTGCAGTACTGGTTCGAAGGCGATCTTGTGGGGCTGGTAGATTGCAACATTTACGGGAGTACTACGTTCTGCTACGTCAAGTGATGTGGAATTTCCTGAAGCTATTGAAAGCTTTGAGTTGGACTTGTCAAAAATATATATCTGTTGGCCGTATCTGTTGCAGCGTTTTTTTTGGTAATTCGCGCATTTTTATTTGTGGTTCTGACGAACTCATTGTAGATTGACTTTTGGGAATACAATGTCGATGCGTCGTTGCTCATTCACTGCAAGTTGCTGTGTATTCCGCTTTCTTGGATCTGGTACATGATCCAATTTATGACCGGCAGCAGTGCATGCCGATATGTCGCCTGAATGTTGCAGTAATAGAAAAAAACAGGGTGGTCTTATTTTCTTGAACTCATAAACCACGCGGCATCCTCATGGGGGTCACCGAGAATGATGTCGTTTTTCTCTATATGCTTCTACAAGGTCGTCGTCATGCCGCAGCTTGCTGGTTGATGCGTGAGTATCCGGAAAGGCCATTTGTCCCTGAAGTTCGATTTCAACTGGACAAGTTAACTGACGCGAACAGTCGGCTTGACTTTCGCTTCGACGTTTCGGGAATAAGAAGCTGGTTGTTCTACTCCATCTTTCTAGTGTCGTTATCACTAGTGAGCGTGATCGTGTCTCGGGCGTTGAAGCTCTTTATATGACACTTAACCGTCTGGCATTTCCGAAGCGCTACCACGACAGCATGAGCATGTTTGGTCGCTCGGCAGCTTCCAGAACAAGAATCTTCCTACATGTTATCGACTTTCTTTACTTTCGGTGGCGCGATCTCCTGTATTGTTCACTTGGTATTGTGAAAGATCGTATTCAAAGCTATTGCACCGCTGTCTCTGACATGGGTGCACCGCTAGACGTCGTCTAAGGTTTTATTGATGGAACTAAGATTGCAACCTGTCGCCCTGGTCCGACTCCTGATGGCGTTGACCTCCAACGTACCGTCTACACTGGCCACAAGCGTGTCCACTGTCTCAATTACCAAGCCGTTACATCTCCGGATGGGCTGTGCATCTATTTCTGGGTCCCCATGGAGGGTCGCCGTCACGACATCGTCATGTTACGCGTAAGTAAGCTCGTCGACTTCATTGATTCACACGAAACCACTTTTTTGGGGCGTTTTCTTTACGGTGATCCAGCATATGGTGTGTCACACTGTCTTCTCAGTGGTTTCAAGGGAAATCTTACATCTACGGATCACGCCAATTTCAACAAGCATATGAGTTCAGTTCGAGAGGCTGTTGAATGGACGTTTAGCCAGCTGAAAAGTCAGTGGAAATTTATTGATTTTAAAAAGCAACAAAAGATTCTGATGTCTCCTGTCGCTTCAGTCGTGGCTGTATGCATGTTGCTCACTAACTGCCAAACATGTCACGAAAATGGTAACCAGATCAGTGTTTATTTCGATTTAGCACCTCCTACTCTTGAGGAGTACCTAAATTCTGAGCCCGGAGGATGGCCGCAGTAAATCCATTAAGAAGAGCCACCATCCTTTCGTTCTCCAAGCGAGCAAGTTCCAAGCGCTCTTGTCGATCTGCCTGTCGCTCTTCCCGTTCACGCTCCATATCGATTTTCATCAACTCAATAAACTGGAATAACTTTGAACGTGTTGGCTTCTGATCACTTTGTTCCTCTCCCGATTTTGGCGCAGTCACTGGAGCGTTTCAAGCGCGACACGGCAGCGATCCGGACCATCTGACCGGCCGATACCATTTTCTCGTTCTTGTCTTTTCTGTGTCGAGGCGCTCGCGTTCTAGACGAAGATGCTCGTTTACTCGACACGTTAGCTCGTCAAGTAACTGTTCTTTCTCACCGTACGTTTCATCGACACCCACGCCGCCTTGTCGCTTAGTCGGTGTTTATCAATAAGCCGATTAAAACGCGCCTGGGCTGTTTTGCCTGTGACCTTTGGCACTCCGAAATGTGGTAGGAGAAGAAGTTTCGTAACGACCTTATAACACGCGTCCATGACGCCGCCTCTTGACGCCTCAAAAGGCAGATCGGAAAGCGTCTCTCGAAAGAGCATGATGTCGTCATCGGCCATAAAGTTGCGTCGCTTTGTTGGCGTCGCTTCCTCCATCCTGACCTGGTACGTCAATAGCTGTGGATAACAAAGTGTCACAATCAATCAACTATTGTTGAATTGTTGGCCTATGATAGTCAATCTTCGATCATAAAAATTGATATAATTGCTCTTCATAGCGAAATCTTTTCCCCCCAATTTTTTTTCTTTATCATCAGCGGCAGAGTAACCACTGAAGGTAAAGATAAAACTGTAACTGCGAAATCTCGTTAATACCCAATATGCTCTCCACTTGGTCGAGGGTCAATGAATTCAGAGGTGACCCTTCGGTTATCGGTGCTTCAACATGGTGATTTACCGCACCTTCAAGTTTTGTCATTTCCTCTACAAGAACTGATATCCGTTCCTTATTCTTAGTTTCTCGAATCAACAGGTCCGTGTGCTGTTTCTGCTTGGGTACGTTATCGTTTGTCTTGAGAGGCGGGGCCACTGACTTCTTATCAGGTATAGCAGGCCTACCCGCTGGTTGGCTACTCGTGGACTGATGGAGTACAGGTTGCGTCCTCTGTTGTGACGTCGACTGCTGTTGTCGAACAACAGCTGAAATTGACCGGCCAGATGGTGTGGAGTGGGTGTCCGTTCTTCTGGGTCGGTTATTTCGTGTCACTGTCGTCCATTTTTGTGAAGGCTGAGTAGTGCTTGTACCCTGTTTACGCACCAAAGACGGCTCTTTCTCCTGATTTCCTGTATACTGAATATTTCCACTCTCGTCTTGAAGCGTTGACTTGTCTCAATTCGCCTCGGGATTTGTTTTTTTTGCCCCCTGTTCCACAATCTCTGTCTTATCTGAGTCGGACAAGGATTCAACACGTTGCTTTTTCAACCTGTCTTCCACAGTTGATCGTAATTTTTCTAGGCTTTTAAAAGTTGGAGCCGGTAGCTTGACTTTGGTTAGGTCATCTTCTGTAATTTGATGTAATTGTCCTTGAATAAATCCTCCAGGGAAGCATTACATTTGCGCATTGGGTGACCGATGGTCCCACATCTCAAACATTGTCTCTTACCCCGCATAGTAGGGTGTTCTACCACCAGGAGTAATCCACACCACGAAATTCCCAATACTCCTCTTAAAGGTGGTGGACAAAATTCTGAGTGGAATGTCAATTCCCACTGTATGGAGGTGTCCGAAAAAGGACCTCCACTGTCCATATCTTCTAGTTGAAAATCAACTGCAAGGATGTTATGTAGCATCCCATATAGGCGAGACAGATCCATAGTCCGCGTAACATTCTTTAGGACGCATGTGTAATGCCCTTGGTGACCATAGACTGAGTCATTAGTCTCCATTTGGTTTTGCCATGGGTCCTTATTGACGGATTGCCGAGTGTGATACATATTTTTAGTGTGTGATCAAAGCGATGAAATCGTACTTTCATTCCTTCAAGCTTTTTTGCCGTTTCTCTGGTAAAAATATGAAAAAAATAAAGAATGATTGCCCGCATTATAACTGATAGTCTTCACTTGTGCGACCATCTTCCATAAGGCGGGTGAACCAGAGTTCCGAGCCGTCGCAGCTGTAGTGATGCTCTCTTGGATGCTTCTGGTGTTGAGAAAGCTCTCCTTAATTGGGCTCTCCCCTTTCAAGTCTAGGATTAAGCATCCCTCAACCTGGGCTCTGATAGTTTGAACCAATCTGACTTGCTCCCCAAACGTCATTATATACTTAATAAATTGGGGTAATTGGCGTGCAATAATAGATCCTTCCACAAGTCCTTTCACAATTTTCCATTCTTCATCCGATCCTTCTCGGCATGTAGTAGGGCCACTTTTACCATAATCCATTTCACATACTTTCCTCAATTGTGTTATTTCCTCTGGGGCGTAGTCCTTAGTCCGGAATAAGAAAGGTTTTTGAACCACTTCCGGCTGTTCCGATGGCTGCGTCCCGGATTTCTTAGACGCCCACCCGGATAGAACTGGAGTGGCCATGTTTGCCCCTTTTATTTTTCCCTGCCCAAATGCCTTCCAAAGAAGTACATTAAAGGACTGGGATGATTTTTGCGCTCCCAATGCCGCACTAATTACTTTATCTTTCCACACAATATAGGTTTGTAGGAAGACCCCGTCCTAGGCCCGGGATCATCCTCCATGAAGAGGGGTCCTTTTACTTTAGATTTAGTAATCGTTCTTGTAGCTCATTTTAACCCAACTCAACTGGGTTGATGTTGCGAATTTGGAGGGCTTTTAATTGGAGGGGGAAACACCCCTGTTAACCATAACGCACCACCAGGTCCCGGGGCTGACGAATATGTCCCGGCAGTCTTAGGGAGAGGAACAACCAGAAGAGGAACCGGTGAGCAATACCGATATACCGGTTACGACCTCCCCCCCCCTACAAATGAGCGACCCACAAAGGATCCGGTCATAACCGGTTCGGATACCGAAGAGGGGACAGCAAACCAAACCCATGTCGCAACGAGTGACACGCGTCCCCCCTCCCCTGTACGGAGGGTACATCGGATGAATCCTTAGCGGATAAACAATCCGGTAACCAAACCGAAACTGCAAAGGAAGGTGACGCAACCACCAAACCATTAACGACAAAACCTCTGCCATTAAAGGTTTAAGCTCATTCAGCAGATGATATGGCAGCAGCGCTTTAAGCGGGCTTAAAGCAAATGGTGAACACGCAACCAATGGTCCAAGCATGGCTAGATTTAACTCAAGAGTTATTTGCGGCAATTTACATCAAAAGAAAACGACACATTTCTCGATTGTCGCCGACAGCAAAACGGCTGTCTACAAAAATGAAAAATGGTGAAATAGAACGGCTGATCGACCTTTCGAAAATATTGTCATCAATCATAAACAAACCTGGATTATGTGGAAAGATAAAGTAATTAGTGCGGCATTGGGAGCGCAAAAATCATCCCAGTCCTTTAATGTACTTCTTTGGAAGGCATTTGGGCAGGGAAAAATAAAAGGGGCAAACATGGCCACTCCAGTTCTATCCGGGTGGGCGTCTAAGAAATCCGGGACGCAGCCATCGGAACAGCCGGAAGTGGTTCAAAAACCTTTCTTATTCCGGACTAAGGACTACGCCCCAGAGGAAATAACACAATTGAGGAAAGTATGTGAAATGGATTATGGTAAAAGTGGCCCTACTACATGCCGAGAAGGATCGGATGAAGAATGGAAAATTGTGAAAGGACTTGTGGAAGGATCTATTATTGCACGCCAATTACCCCAATTTATTAAGTATATAATGACGTTTGGGGAGCAAGTCAGATTGGTTCAAACTATCAGAGCCCAGGTTGAGGGATGCTTAATCCTAGACTTGAAAGGGGAGAGCCCAATTAAGGAGAGCTTTCTCAACACCAGAAGCATCCAAGAGAGCATCACTACAGCTGCGACGGCTCGGAACTCTGGTTCACCCGCCTTATGGAAGATGGTCGCACAAGTGAAGACTATCAGTTATAATGCGGGCAATCATTCTTTATTTTTTTCATATTTTTACCAGAGAAACGGCAAAAAAGCTTGAAGGAATGAAAGTACGATTTCATCGCTTTGATCACACACTAAAAATATGTATCACACTCGGCAATCCGTCAATAAGGACCCATGGCAAAACCAAATGGAGACTAATGACTCAGTCTATGGTCACCAAGGGCATTACACATGCGTCCTAAAGAATGTTACGCGGACTATGGATCTGTCTCGCCTATATGGGATGCTACATAACATCCTTGCAGTTGATTTTCAACTAGAAGATATGGATAGTGGAGGTCCTTTTTCGGACACCTCCATACAGTGGGAATTGACATTCCACTCAGAATTTTGTCCACCACCTTTAAGAGGAGTATTGGGAATTTCGTGGTGTGGATTACTCCTGGTGGTAGAACACCCTACTATGCGGGGTAAGAGACAATGTTTGAGATGTGGGACCATCGGTCACCCAATGCGCAAATGTAATGCTTCCCTGGAGGATTTATTCAAGGACAATTACATCAAATTACAGAAGATGACCTAACCAAAGTCAAGCTACCGGCTCCAACTTTTAAAAGCCTAGAAAAATTACGATCAACTGTGGAAGACAGGTTGAAAAAGCAACGTGTTGAATCCTTGTCCGACTCAGATAAGACAGAGATTGTGGAACAGGGGGCAAAAAAAACAAATCCCGAGGCGAATTGAGACAAGTCAACGCTTCAAGACGAGAGTGGAAATATTCAGTATACAGGAACTCAGGAGAAAGAGCCGTCTTTGGTGCGTAAACAGGGTACAAGCACTACTCAGCCTTCACAAAAATGGACGACAGTGACACGAAATAACCGACCCAGAAGAACGGACACCCACTCCACACCATCTGGCCGGTCAATTTCAGCTGTTGTTCGACAACAGCAGTCGACGTCACAACAGAGGACGCAACCTGTACTCCATCAGTCCACGAGTAGCCAACCAGCGGGTAGGCCTGCTATACCTGATAAGAAGTCAGTGGCCCCGCCTCTCAAGACAAACGATAACGTACCCAAGCAGAAACAGCACACGGACCTGTTGATTCGAGAAACTAAGAATAAGGAACGGATATCAGTTCTTGTAGAGGAAATGACAAAACTTGAAGGTGCGGTAAATCACCATGTTGAAGCACCGATAACCGAAGGGTCACCTCTGAATTCATTGACCCTCGACCAAGTGGAGAGCATATTGGGTATTAACGAGATTTCGCAGTTACAGTTTTATCTTTACCTTCAGTGGTTACTCTGCCGCTGATGATAAAGAAAAAAAAATTGGGGGGAAAAGATTTCGCTATGAAGAGCAATTATGTCAATTTTTATGATCGAAGATTGACTATCATAGGCCAACAATTCAACAATAGTTGATTGATTGTGACACTTTGTTATCCACAGCTATTGACGTACCAGGTCAGGATGGAGGAAGCGACGCCAACAAAGCGACGCAACTTTATGGCCGATGACGACATCATGCTCTTTCGAGAGACGCTTTCCGATCTGCCTTTTGAGGCGTCAAGAGGCGGCGTCATGGACGCGTGTTATAAGGTCGTTACGAAACTTCTTCTCCTACCACATTTCGGAGTGCCAAAGGTCACAGGCAAAACAGCCCAGGCGCGTTTTAATCGGCTTATTGATAAACACCGACTAAGCGACAAGGCGGCGTGGGTGTCGATGAAACGTACGGTGAGAAAGAACAGTTACTTGACGAGCTAACGTGTCGAGTAAACGAGCATCTTCGTCTAGAACGCGAGCGCCTCGACACAGAAAAGACAAGAACGAGAAAATGGTATCGGCCGGTCAGATGGTCCGGATCGCTGCCGTGTCGCGCTTGAAACGCTCCAGTGACTGCGCCAAAATCGGGAGAGGAACAAAGTGATCAGAAGCCAACACGTTCAAAGTTATTCCAGTTTATTGAGTTGATGAAAATCGATATGGAGCGTGAACGGGAAGAGCGACAGGCAGATCGACAAGAGCGCTTGGAACTTGCTCGCTTGGAGAACGAAAGGATGGTGGCTCTTCTTAATGGATTTACTGCGGCCATCCTCCGGGCTCAGAATTTAGGTACTCCTCAAGAGTAGGAGGTGCTAAATCGAAATAAACACTGATCTGGTTACCATTTTCGTGACATGTTTGGCAGTTAGTGAGCAACATGCATACAGCCACGACTGAAGCGACAGGAGACATCAGAATCTTTTGTTGCTTTTTAAAATCAATAAATTTCCACTGACTTTTCAGCTGGCTAAACGTCCATTCAACAGCCTCTCGAACTGAACTCATATGCTTGTTGAAATTGGCGTGATCCGTAGATGTAAGATTTCCCTTGAAACCACTGAGAAGACAGTGTGACACACCATATGCTGGATCACCGTAAAGAAAACGCCCCAAAAAAGTGGTTTCGTGTGAATCAATGAAGTCGACGAGCTTACTCACGCGTAACATGACGATGTCGTGACGGCGACCCTCCATGGGGACCCAGAAATAGATGCACAGCCCATCCGGAGATGTAACGGCTTGGTAATTGAGACAGTGGACACGCTTGTGGCCAGTGTAGACGGTACGTTGGAGGTCAACGCCATCAGGAGTCGGACCAGGGCGACAGGTTGCAATCTTAGTTCCATCAATAAAACCTTAGACGACGTCTAGCGGTGCACCCATGTCGGAGATAGCGGTGAAAAAAAATAGCTTTGAATACGATCTTTCACAATCCCAAGTGAACAATACAGGAGATCGCGCCACCGAAAGTAAAGAAAGTCGATAACATTGTAGGAAGATCCTTGTTTGGGAAGCTTCCGAGCGACCAAACATGCTCATGCTGTCGTGGTAGCGCTTCGGAAATGCCAGACGGTTAAGTGTCATGTGGTGGAGCCGATTTCCAAATCCATGACCGAAGTCGTGGGTGGAATCCGGATACCCACTGGCCCGGACGACCAACTATCGGAGGGGGTACTCCGTCGATCCTGGTCAGCATCGGAATCAGATGAATCACCACTGTGGTGACTGATCTGATCCTCCCGGTCATCTGGCCGGTCTTCATGCTCGTCAGGATCTATGTTTAACTTCATCTCACCTTGTGTACCCGTTGATCTGGGGTGGTTACACTCACTTAGGTGGACTCGGTGACGAAAACGATGATCTTGATCAGGTCGGAGGGTTTGACCTTCTCGAGACGGGGGGTGTCCTCGGGTGGAAATCTTCACCGGAGAACGGGTTGGGGTCGACACTTATTCAGTATCTAGGCACTGATCAGGAAAGTTCGTCTGATCAGGCCAGCCAATGAGAGAGAGATACAACGAAACCAAGAAAATGCGATCAATCCACGATCTTCCACAGTAATCCACAAACGTTATCTCCACAAAACCTTTACCAATATTATTAACGTGTTCCAAACACGTGCGCGTTGAGGGTGAGGTTCGATCACCTAAAACAAACCCGTCGGGGGTCTTCCGGTAAGCCAAAATGCGTCTAAGCGCGTCTTAACCGGGAATCAGTTGAGCAAGAGGGGACTAATCAACCCTGTGCTCCCAATGACCGCACACGTGGCGGAGCGACTCTTTGCTTTAGGGGGAAAATCTAAACCTGTTATTATATATGCAATGTCCTATACCTGTGTACCATACATCAACTCATGCCTGACCTTTACTTCGAACCTATTTACTTCGTCGCACGGTTGCGTAACACCCTCTTGCCCATCCTGGCTGCACCTTCAAGCTGATCTGTACCGCTTCTGCCCTGATCACGACCCGACTCTTCAAAAGATCTTCAACCCATCCTGATCTTCATCAAACGACCTTGAAACCACTTGAGACCTGCTCTTCAGCACTTGTCCACTTCATATATAGTCCGACCAAACCGAGAACTTACTTGCCCTTGCATCTGAACGCTGATCAGAGGCTGATCAGCCCTGATCACGATCGCCATAGTGATCAAGCGAGTGATCAGGTGGTGATCAGGCTGATCAGCCCTTGATCACCTCGGGGACGCTCTGGGTCATCATCATCACGACTCAATTCATCTTCTAAGCCACACTTCCGATCTTTATACCCCGTCAGGACAACCATATAACACCGATCTCGGCTGATCAGGCCTGATCAGGCCTTGCCACGTCATCTTCGGACCAACCAAAGGTTCTCATCACTCACACAACCTGTCACTCCACATGCCCGACTTCATTCCTCATCTAATCTTCATTGCTCGGGCATGATAGGCTGATCAGGCCGTAACTTCGTGTCATGATCAGCTTCAACCACTATACCATTCAAAGATCGGCTGGTCACCTGCCCTTGATACGTCATGTTAACAGTCACTCTTTTCTTATTACATCCACGGGAACTCCACTTAGTGACTGTAATAACGATCGTGATCGTGATCTCCAGCATTCCGCCAGTGTCTGGGACTGGGCTTAACGATCATACTTGGCTGATTTCTCCACGTCGTGAATATCCGTTGTCCGCCACCTTTTCTTCTTAACCGTGATCAACCTTTTCCCACCCATCAACCGTCATATGTTGATGGGTGTTCTATCGTCACCAATCAACGGCCATGTGTGGTCCACTTCAGTCCCAATATTTTCCGATCGCTTTACCACAGCCGCCCCTGAGACAAACTGCAGCCGCACAACGACTGCAGTTCGACTCACTCACTTTTAAACTTCCTCTCTGGCGATCACCATGGCCGACGCAAGCCAATCTCCTCTTCCTTCTTCGTCTTCTTCGGCTGCCCGCCCGATCGCTCCTTCGTCCTCCGTCTCCAGCTCGGCTACACCTGCGATCGCCCCGATCACGACTTCTACGCCGATCACGACCAGCCTCATCCGTCCGACAACTGCCCTCGCTTCGTATCGACCGTCTTGGCATCTTCCTGCTCGACCTCCATCAGATCGCCCTCTCCGTTCCTTGGAGCAGCTCGCTCGCCTGATAGATGGATCGGGTCCATTCACGTTGGGGCCCGTGGAGGCTTGTCGGCTACGGTCGGAACTCCGAAGTGCAATTCCCGAGTTGGTTTCTCTGTACGATACCAACCGGGCACTTACCGCTGAGTTATCCGACCGTCGGATCGCGGCTGATTCCTCGGCACGTGATTCCGCTGATCTGGCTGCCCAGCTATCGACTCTCCGGCTAGATCATGACCGGCTTGGCCAAGATCATGACCGGCTTGGACAAGACTTGCGAGACATGACTGATCGCGTTCAGGGTTTGACGATGGAGCTTGATCAGTTGTCGGCTGACCTCGCTGCTCTGCGACTTTCCAAGCCTTCGGACACCGTCGCCTCCTTACAGTCACTGATCGACTCGCTGACTATTACCATCCGCGATCAGGGTACGTTCATCTCACTCACTTCTTCTGTAATCCGTATTTGACTCTCCATGTTTATCTCCAGATGAACGTATTGAAGCGATGAAGATTCGATGGTCGAGATGGTAGATCATCTACAACGTATCGATGATCACCGTCTCGACCGTGATCAGCTGCTGCACGACAAGATCCGCACTGCCGAGGATGTAGAGCGTCGGGAGGTCGAGGCTCGCTATTCGGATGAGCAGGTCCAGCTCTTGGCCAAACAACTTTCTGATTCTCGCATCGGCCGCACCGACATACAGAAGAGGTTGTGCGAGAGTCGGAAAGTGGCTGAAGATTGCCGGCGCGAGCTTAATCTTGCTCGGGTTAAACTTGAAACCCTAGAGCTCGATGATCGCGCCTGGCTTCAGCATAACGCCGACCTGAAAAACCTCGCGGTGCAGACTATGGATAGGTGGACCAAACCGGACACCGGTTCGGGGTCAGTTCGGACGGCCTTGCAACGGCTTCCTGGGCTGATCAGCTCGTTTGCTTCATCTGGCACACCGCCACAGTCGCCAGAGTTTGCCCCGCCTTCGCCCGCGTCCTCCGTCGCTTCCTTGCCTGTTCGTAGTGCTGATCAGCCCGTGATCAGCACTTCAGAAGCTCCCGCGTCATCTCAATCTCGTCCACCGGCGACTCCAAGATCAACGCCTTCGGCCTCAAGTTCTGGGAAGCGTAAGCAGACCAGTTCGTCGAAGAAAAAGATGATTCCCGCCAAGCGATCACGTCTTGTGGTCGACTCGGATGACGAATCAACTGATCTGGACGAGAGGACGTTGTCTGTTCTGTCCCGATCGCGCAGCACTGATCGCCGTACGCAAGCACCAAGTTATTCGGGCGTGAATTCGCTGGCCCAGGCCGTTACTTTGCTGGAGTCAGATGACGACGATGACGATGATCTCGAGGAGGAACAACCGGCTCAAGCTGATCCTGACATTCCTCCGACGGCCACTGGGGCAGCGATCGCCCCGCCGCTCAATTTCACGGGCGTCTTCATCCCGGCGAAACAATCGTCGGTCGGAGAAAACGACTACAGTTACAATCCGAACCAACCGTTCATGGATCTGTATGTCGTCATGCAGGGCAAGCCGACTTCCGCTCACATGGCCACACGGAAACCTTGGAGTGCTGATCAGGTCTGGGATCTGACGCCTCGGGTTCTTGAAGTGCGGCAGAAACTCGTCCCTCGCTTGTGGTCCCGCCCGCCAGGCTGGATATTTCCGACCAGATCGCCGGCGCCCAAGGACAAGCAGTGGCAACCAAGGGTGCTGAACAGAGGTGCTATTGAACTTCTGATCGATTCAGCACCCTGGGATGTCCTCCTGACACCCATGCCCGGGCTGGATTTTCCTGATCGCCCTTGGTTTGTCGAGCTGCAGGGACGCTTGGCTTTATATTACCAGGAGCACGTGCAAGCGATATGGGAGGCGACTCACCATTTCCCGATCACGACGGCGATGCGCAAGGACGCGTGGATCGAGCATTACTATCATGCTCGCAAGCGTCGACGCACCAAAGCCGGGGCTGCTTGGGCCACGATCTGCGATTATATCGTCGACGGAATCCTGCACGGCGAGTGTGATCTGGACGTTTTCCTGTTCCCTGGCGTCCTGCATTTAACTGTTCGTCGAGCGGGATCGCGAGGACTCAAGGCTGACGGCGGGGATTGGTATCCCGGTTATGGGCATATAACTCCGGTCGCCACACTGCGTGATTGCTTGCTCTGGACCGATCAGCAGGAACCTTGGCGAAACCAGTTTCGATCGAGTCCCATGGATCATCCAGGGTACACGGTTTCTCGCCTGCGCACTAAATATGGCCTGTGATCGTCGTGATAATCAACTTCTATTTCGTTTTCCATAATCACTAATATATCACGACATTTCTTGATGATTTTCGCGTTCCACCTTCGTATATCTTGTTCATGTCTCATTATCGCTTCCATCTTGTATGTTGATCGCTCTCATGCGTACAGGTATAATTCTTGAGTAATATATGTATGTATATGCATCCGTTTCTTCCAAACCAGTCCAACCGCCCTGATCTCCACTTGCCCGATCATCATATTTGCTGATCAGTCACAATGTGTCAACCCAGGCTATTGAGATTCCTGGTTACCCTCTTCGTGGGTTTGCATCACTTCAAATCGATTCCTTCTCACCCGATCACGTTCAAATTCTCTCAATAAAGCTCCACAGTTCAGATCACGCTCGTCTATCCACTCGGGATCGTCATAACCCTTCCAACGAACCAAGTATTCACGGTGGGTTCGGCCAAATCAGGTCTTCTTACCTGATCGGGTATCCAAAACCTTCTCCACCTCGAATTCATTCGGGTCCAACGCTCTTTCCCAACTATCTTCGGGTAAGAGAGCTTCGTCAAAATCAAACCTTGGCTGATCATCGCATGACAGCCTAGTTTTAGGCCGATCAGGGTATTCTCGGACCAGTTTCAACTTCGACAAGTGAACAATCAGGAAAATTCCATAATCAGTACCCGCGGTAATCAGCCGAGCGGCATGATCACCGAGCAGTTCGGCTATACGGAACGGTCCATGCCACAGATGTGCTAACTTCTTGGCATATACTTCTTTCACGCGATCCAAGTAAAGCCAAACTCTTGACCCTGGCTCGATATTATGCGAATCGGCCTGATCATTGTTCCGATCAGCTCTTTCTTGGATGGCCCTTCGCAATCGTTCGTTGACTTGTTCCCGCGCATGTTGGTAGTGACGTTGGAGTCCCATACGCCATCGACGAGCTTCGCGATCTCGACCTCGTGTGCAACCAACAGGGATCACCGAATCGATGGTAGATCGGGGGTCCCAACCATATGCCAGGTATCTCCCCTGATCCGATCAAAAGAGGAATTCAATGCAAACACCAGTCTCTCCGCATATTCATCCCAATCTTGTTGCGCGGAGTCTGCGACATACATCTTGATAGCTCTAGTCAACGTTTGTACCATCCGTTCGGCTTTACCATTCGCCTGTGGACGATACGCCATGGTCGCGCTCTGTTTCTGGCCAAGCATCTGATTAAAAGATCGGAACACTTCGGCCATAAAACCTGGTTCACGATCATGCCTGATCACTTCACTGGCTCCAAACCGTCGAAAAACACATTCTTCGTAACTGCAAGCGACTTGTTGAGCCGTTCGTGTAGATCCCGCCTTCGCGATCACCAATCCCGTGAACAGATCAGTCCAGATCAGCAACTCGGTATTGCCCTTGAACGATTTTGGGAGGGACGGTATGTGATCCATCGCGATCACTTGGAAAGGGTAGGTCGCCTGGATATTTCCAGGTGATCTTCCCCGGATATTTGGCATACCTTTTCCAGTTTCGCAATCCGTACATGTCCCAACAAACTTTTGTATACTTCGATATAATCCTCTCCAATGGAAATGTTTACGGATCCTGTGATACGTTCGACCTACGCCCTGGTGGCCACCCTCCAAACTAACATGATAATGGTGTAAGATATCAGCTTGTAAAGTCTCCGGGATCACGAGTCTTGCCGATCGGTCCAAATCCGCATCGGCCTGATCAACTTGGACATAGTAAAACAATAGATCATTTTCGTCAATCTCGTAGTTAGACGCGATCTTGGCACAATCTTTTGCCTCGCTCTGGCTCAGCTTCTCCAGATCACCCTTTAGAAACGCCTTCAAATCACCGATCCATTTTTCCTCGTCTTGAGCCTTGAGAATTCTTTCGATCCGCATCTCTTGTACTATTTCCTCTGTCAGGCTTTCGCGAGAGGGTGATCTGTTGGGTGGTGATCTGGTTCGTGATCTCGTCGTAATCAAGATCTGGGCTGCTTCCTTTTCATCTTCCACACGGATCAGCTCAGGCAGCCTATTGATCTCCACCAGTTCTTCCAACAACGCTTGATCAGTGACTATCGATCCGGCCTGATCACGCATAGCCATAGTGGCTAAGTGACCTGCACTCCGATTCCAATCAGTTTCACATACAAGAGATCATGTCTTGGCCATCCACGTAAAGCTTTCATAACGCGATCATTCAGTAGTTTCAGACGCGGCGCTATACAGTCGATCTCTCCAGTGATCTGCCGAATCACCAGGTTTGAATCTCCGCATATAATTACTCTTCCGATCTTTTGCTCGTGCAAGAGATCCAAACCTAGCAGCAGACCACGATATTCAGCCTCATTGACCGTGATACCTGGAGTATAATCTGAACCGGCCGATATAACAGTCCATTCAGGCAGTTTCCATAACAACGCGCTATACGCCCCTACACCTTTCTTCACACTCGCTGATAAACTTACAACGATCAGATCTTCCTCCCAGCCGACGATCGGTGGGGGTATAGTGATCGATTCACGTGGTTGCTTCCAAGGAGCGACCTCGATCAGGGCTTCATCGACTTCTGATCGGGGCGTGATGCTGGCGGCCAGCGTTCCAAGAATTTCTTCTTCGCCCTTGGTGCACTTAATGATCTCCAAAGTCCACTGAGATAACACCGCTGCCCATCGCCCCAGTCTTCCATCTAAACCACTCGTGGATAGTAACCACGCGAAACTAGAACGCTTGGATAATACCTTAATTCATCTAGTTACCAGCATAGAGTAGCAAACATCCAACACACGTAATAATGCTAGCACTTCCTTATCCACAATACCATAGTTAACTTCATTCGGTTTTAATGTTCGGCTTGTGAACGTCACCGGGCAATAAACTCCATCGTGATCTTGGACCAGTGCGGCCGATATTGCCCATTTACTAGCATATAAGATCACCACGGGAATCTTCTCCGGATCAAAGTGTTTCAGTATCGGCGTCGAGATCATCTTCGCCTTTAACATACTGAAGGCTACCATAGCGCGATTCATGTGATCTTCTGACCCTGGCACAGTTCGATCGGTTAGTGATCCAATCTCGAGATCCGTTTCAGTAGCTTTAACCTCGTGATCAGTTTCGATTGGTGATCCTCCCATCCGATCACGTTCTCTCAGGCCATGATAATCAACTTCCTTCAATTCATAAAGTATAGCGGCGTAGATCGAGAAGTCCTCGATAAATCTGCTATAATAATTCAATGATCCGAGGAAGGATTGCATGGCCTTCAACGATCGGGGAAAAGGTAAGTTGCTGAGAGTGGCTAGATCTTTCGGATTTGCTTCCAACCCTTGGATCGATACGTTATGACCGAGGTAAGCGACCTTGGGCTGACCCCAGAAACTCTTGACCACACTGATCGACAAATTCCAACGCTCGCAGGTATCTAAGAGTCGTTCGACCTTATTGCATAGCATGTCCCAGGATGTTGCCGTGACCAAGATATCGTCTATATATGATCGCCTTCCCAACAGTGATCGGCCCTGATCTTGGTCTGGCTCACCTTTCGTAAACACATCATGTAGATCAGTGGCTTCCCGATCAGCACTGATCTGGAAATATCCATAGAGAGCATTGTCGATCAGCCTCTGGTAGATCTGTGGGGCATTCTTTAATCCAAACGGCATCCGATTCCATTCAAAAAGCCCAAACGGTGTAACGAAAGCCGAGATCTCTCGAGCGCGATCAGTCATCGAAACCACCCAGAAGCCACTAGCCATATCCAGCGAACAAAACCATAAAACTTTATCCAGATCTTCTAATAAGTCATTGATCAGGGGCATCGGGTAGACTATCAACTTCGTGAGGCGATTCACCATTCTATAGTCGATACACAATCGAATATTAACCCCATTCTTCTTAATCACAATCACGATCGGTGATGCCCACTGCGATGTTGATGGTCGGATGATCTTTGTACTCAGCAAACCCTTGATCAAATCGGATAACTTTTTCCGGTATTGAGGTGCAACTTTACGACAACGCTGAGCGATCGGTCTTGCATTTCCCACGTCTATATCACAAACAGCTCCGAATGCGGCTGGGGGTAGGGCGTTACCTTTCCCCATCAGTAAGTGACGCCTCCTCCAGATGATCTTCTTTAGCTGATCGATCTGCTCGGGCGTGTTCACTTCGGGATCACCGACCTGTAAATCTTCCATGGTGACTTCTAGAATATTTGGCGATACTTCCGGTAACACGGCCATCTGCTTCTCGATACCTTCAATGTACTGATCGCCACCTTCGTGTATACACACTTGCTCGTCCACCTGATCTACCTTTTTCTGATCGGCGTCATCTTGAATCGCTCCTTGTACGTCACTCGACTGATGGTTTACTTCGGATTCACCCTCCTCTGTAATGACTTCGGCTGGTTCATCCTCCTTTTCTTTCTCATGATCGTGCTTGAACTCCTCACTGTCATTTCCGCTATCTGGGTCCGTTGTTTTCGGTGAGCCGGGCCTAATTATACTCAATATCTGTGGACCTTCTTTGACCCGGCCTTCCCCTGTCGCTTCGATCGGTGGCCTCCTGATCAGCAGCTTGGTCGGCGTAGAATACTCCGGCTTCTCAACCATAGGTGAGGTATCTTCATCCGCTAAATCTTCGTCACTGATCATGTCCGTGGTGGCTTGATAAGCCAGATTCTGCCATTCAATATATCTTCGTGATCCCACTGAAACATATCCGATCTGTCGGGGTACTTTCCCTGCAGGTAACCACATCCCTAAGATCATGACTTCGTGGATGATCAGCGGCTGATAGGATATATTTGTGACCCTGATATAGCTTGATCGGCCGATACCGTTAACGAACGTTGGTACCCATCGTT